>APFE030725422.1:78402-136427 GCA_000404065.3 Pinus taeda
CAGAATCGATCTCGCAGATCTCCCACTAAACAGGGTCTACCACAGGCCCGAGTGAAACCCCTCAGCAACAAAGGTGTCCCCTTGAAGCCAAAACAACTCTGATACCAAATGTAGGTTTCAACCCTGTATAGAAATTACCTGCATACGAATTCTAAAACAAAGAAAATAAACAATGCGAGAGCATAACACATAAAACACATATGCACAGAGATTATTCCCTTGATCCCAAAACCGGGACTACCAGCTTGATTTTTCTTTATATTCCTTTCAATGTTACAATACATATTTATACATGCTAAAGCATCCAATACGATGGACCGAAAACCATCGCGTTCAAAACCATGGACGGAAAACCATAGGGAGGTTCGCCCAACCTAATATAGGGTCCAAAAAAAAAATTTCCTGGGGCACTGCCCCGAACCCCGTAGAGGGGAGCTACCCGCCCCACTCAAACCCCCCGGACAGGGGGGGCTCCACCCCCCAGTTCACTACGTAGGTTAGTCGTGGAAATAATATAACACAACCCAACATTAGGCATTTTGTTGTTATTTTTGGAATAAAGTAAGATATCAAGATGAAACCCTTTGAAAAGCTAGCAAATGCTTGCATTTTCACATATCGCATGATCAAATGTGTCAAAAGCCCTATTAACGACCAAAACTTATGAAAAGCGATCAAAAGGGATTACCGCGCTTAACCTCGAAACTATTAGGTGTTTTCATTTGAACTAAGTCCTAAGGCATTTCTTATTAAAATAAAGCCCGCATTGCATATCGCCACTTACAAAGGGCGCACCCTAAGTATATTTAACCATGCGATATGCGATATTGCGATGACATGGTCACCCTTATTACATCACATTGAAAACCCTTAGGAAAGGTCGGAAACCTTACCAACAATGCGATATTATGAAATGCGATGGAAGCTTAGACCCGATTTCCAACTATGTTATAAAAAACCCTCAAGTTTGTTGCACAACGAAAAGGGATTTACAAAGAAAATCTTATCAAATAAGTTATGATTTGAAAACTAATAAATAACGTCCCACATTTTGCATCTTACAGAAACCAAAGGAATTTTAAAGAAAGTGCACACACGAAATGCAATAATGTGATATGCGATATTGCATCGCAAATCACAAAATCGGCATTTTCGGAGTTAAACGGCTTGCCGCCCTAATAAGTTTCTTTCCCAACTTATGATGCAAAAAATTAATGAGAAATAAAGCTAGGGATGAGGAACCATTAGTGGTCATTTAGTATGGGTTAATGGCATTTACGTTTGAAAAGAAATTCGATGTGATACGATATCTTCTCACTTGCATTTATAAAAAACTCCTTTCTTGTCACCTTTTCAAAGTTATCTATATCATTCATTTTTATGTTCATTTTTACTGGTGTCTATCTAATAGCTTCTACTTTGCTACATTTTCATGAACAATCCACAACGAAAGTCGTTGAGAGCAATGGAAAAGAGGCAAAAGGCAGCCACGTCTAAAAAATCTAAAATGATCCCTCTATTCTCTAACACTACATGCAGCAAAGATGCAAAGACATCAACCTGGGAGGCCATGTATTATTTATTAGAAGTGGAGAAACCAAGACCTCTGGTAACAAATGCCACATCCGGTGGTCATGTTTTCTCCGACACCTCCTTCTTCAAGACAACATGCTCATTTCCGCACCACATAGTTGCAAGACCAAAGATAATTCCATATACAGATATGGCTAAGTGGATAATTAATCAGGTGGACGTCTTGGACAAAGAATTCAAGAATAGTAGGCAGGAGGTTGTGGGATCTTTTTCACCAGACAACCTGTGGCTTATGTACAATCTACCATAGCCACATAATCTCTACAATAAACAGTTCCTCGAGAAATTTGCTAAGCAGAATGAAGACCCAGCAGACGTCACGCGAACTTGGATAGAAAACTAAGGAAAGATCAAAAACGATAAGACGAGTATGTATTCTACAACATCTATCTCTCCCCCTCATAGTTTTGCAGCAACCATGCTATGTAGAATGTTTGGAAAGCCCGATAGTACAAAATTTTCCCCAAAATGGCTGCCATTAATAGATGCAGTCATAAACGAAACAATAATGAATTGGGCCCAAATTTTGTCTGATAATTTGGTGAAAGCTATTATGGAGTATAGGAGAAAGAGGAGTATCTCTTCAAGGGTTTACCCTCCATTTTTCATGAGTGCCTATGTAATTGACACAATTTGTTTTGGCTCCAAATTTCCTATCATGGGATGGAAGTGGGCTATGCAAAAATCACTTCCTATCCATGTATATCATAAGAGTATGTGGGAGTCTCAGTTTCACCCCCATTTTTACAAAATTTATAAGGGAGTTGTACTACCTATCCATAAACAAGTCTACAATAGAAATGCCCCTAGGTTTTCTAGAGAAATTGAAGTAGATATGCTACCTATAGCCAAATGGTTTGGCGAGGAGACATTTACATATATCAGAGTATTTGGAAGCATTACTTCACCGCATGTCCTCCCATACTATGTCCCCGACAAGTTAATGGCCAGGGAGATAGCCTAACAAACAGCAGGGGAAGGTAGGCTGAGCAAAGGATTGAAGGAACAGGAAAATGCCATTTGGCCTACATTTCCATTGTAATGTGGTGTGTTTACACTACACGATTTTGGACATGCATGCAAAGAAGCAGAGATTATGAAATCTTTGAAATTAAATACATTCCGAGGAAGACAGTATGAACCAAATGGCACCGCCAAATACTTCACTACTATAGTGAAAGTCAAACCATTCACCCATGAGGAAGATGCCTTCGATGACCTCTTCCTACAAAAGGAAACATTTTTAGAAGTGACGCATATGACATCACTACTTTTTTCCCCAGATGAACTTGAACCCTTCCATGAATATAGGGAGAGAAGATTATTAAAGGTCTCATTAGACCTGCTATAGATTGAACCAATAAGGGAGCCAACTCCCAGTGTAAGCTTAGAGATAAGCTCGAGAGAAAATTCCAAAGAAGATTCTGAAGCAGAGTCCCAGGAGAAGTCTACTCGTGAGTCAGAGCACTCACAACAACAGTCTCAAAATGGGGGCAGTAAAAACAGAGAGTCCAAAATGGACACATCTAGAACTACAAAGAAATCAGTCGAGCAAACCTCGACAAAGAAACAGGCTAAAATTCACTCTACTTCCACTCAGTTGGCGAAACCCCCAACTGTTGATTTAGAAAAAGAATGGGAGAATTTTAATAAGAAGCTCCATACAAAGGAACAAACATCTAGGATACAGACTCCATAGCACAAATTATCTCAAGAAATTACAGTGGAGAAAATTGTAAGCACTCAAGATGTGGAGCTCATTCCTACCACCCCCACTTCTGAAATTATTTTGAGAATTGAGGAAATTCCTCCATTAGATGTGTTTTATAGCCCTACACACAAAGGTATCATCAAAAGGCAGAGAAAGAAAATAAAGTTAGATGTCACAACTATTAGAAAATTATATATTACCAATGGAACACATAAAATATTGTAGAAATATAAACATAGAAAACACATAAAACAAGAGAGACATAGATATACGTGGTTCACCTAGTTTGGGCTATGTCCACAGAGAAACAACCAGCCCTTCCTTTTATATTATCTAGCAAAACTGAAGAGATACAACCTACAAAAGATCCGTTGTAATTCCCTCTTCACTCTCAATCTCCTCTCTCTTCCTCACTCAGAATACAAATATACCTAGACGCAATACAATTCCCTCATATATAGCGAGGGGTTGCCTTCTAGGGAGAAAAACCCTAAATTAAACATAACTTCTACCATCATATCTCTACCTAATGAACAGCCCATATTGACTATGAAATTACAACATTTTACAAGGCAATTTTACATCTATTTTTGGCTTCGTGGGCGTTATCCCCGATCCCCAAGGTCACAGCCACCCCCCCGAACCCCCCTTGCAGCGTATATTTTACGTGCGGATTTACTGCCCCATTACGAACTGGGGTCCAATGCGGTGATACCTTTGAATACAAAAGATAATCAAGCTCCACACCCAACAGCAGCTATTACCACTCCCGACAATGAACCAATGGACATTGTTAGGAAAGATTCTTCCATGGACCCATCTGAGAACCTTATGAGACTGTCGCAATTTGTAGGAGCCTATGCCATGGAAACTATTGATAAAGCGACATAGGTTCAAATGTTGCTCAGAGAAAAGGAACAAAAGATTCTGCTGTTGGAACAACAATTAGAGCAGGAAAAATCTAAACAACGGACATAATTGCAGATAGCCAAGATTCAATAGGAGTTTGAATAGATGCAAATACAACATCAAGCCAGCCTAGAAGAAAAAGATGCGTGAATTCAAGCTATGACAGATATGTATAAAGACAGTCTGCAAATCAATCAGTTCGCAAAAGAAGCACTCAGCCTTAACTCCCAACTAATGCAACAAAAGGAAGTTCTATGCCATAAAATCTCGCAAATAATTCCTTATTGTGAGATCAATAATAAGCTAACAAGCTAAGTCATTGACATGAGGCTTGAGTATGATGAAATCAATCAAAGGATTTTTTACTTTATCACCTGGCAAGAATCAAAAGATGGGAGGAAAGTTGATTTTCCAAAACTGGAGGAATCGCATAAAGAAATTCAATTTGTAGACTGGGATTCTCGGCTCAAGCAAGCAGAAAGGGCAATGGTAGTTGCGACAGCAGTAGAAAACAACATCATTGAAGCCATTAACGAAAATATACATGGCATCAACTTGGTTGTAGAATCTATACCAGGATTTCTTCCAAATGCCAATCAACTAGAGCAGCAGTGGAGACAAGCGGCAAAGGAAAGGGAGGAGCTAATCAGACAAACAAGCAAGTTGAATTGGGAAGCATACTGGAAATACTTAGTCAAACCATACAACCGGTGGATGACCTTGCGATGCTTAACCACCTCCACACAAAAAATGGTGCCAGCACTGACAGACACTATATTTACTGGACAGTTGAAATCTGTGGTCGGCCAAACGACACAGCTCAAACCAATGACAGATATCTGTGATCTTAAGGATCAAATGCAAATGACTCAGTCACTTTGTTTTATTTCTATTTTATTTTTATTTAGCATAATCTGAGGAAGGTCGTTTAAACCTCCTCAACTATTTTTGTAACAATCTATTTTAGGACCTATAGTTTAAGTATTTGAACCCTCTCATGCATTTAGAGAGGGTTCCAGAAATTTTATCAGAAACATTCTTCAAAACATGCACTTATGTACCTTTGAGGAGGTTCTAATGGAATTAATGGAACAAGATCTATTTTCTTTTGAATATCTGGCATGCTCTACTGAAATTTCACTTTAGCACTGTTAGATGATGTTGGATTGATTTGAATTAGGTCGATATTGCTGAAACAAATGAGCAGAACTTATCATATATGGTACTTTTATCTTGTGATTCTGTTTTATTTATGTATCATGCAATAACTTTTCTTCAAATTGTTTTATGTATGAAAGTTTGAATTATGGTTAGCATTATTGCAATTTTTTATGGTGTAGGCTTTAACTTTAAGCCGAATATATGAACGATTCCATATGCGATATATTTTTCACAATCGTTTTGGCTAACTATTTATCCAAAACAATTATGGTTAAACGATTTCACTTCTTATTGCAGTTGAATGATCTTTATTACCAATTACTATAGGACATTATTGTAGATCACATACTTTACTTCATTCCCAAGCATAGTTATAGTTTAATAGTGTTCAAACTAGGATATATGCATGTGTTTAAATAGTTTACATTAGATTACACTTAGCTTAATCATTCCCCCATAACATCATATATCATCCCATCAACACTATCAAAATATCTTTTGGGAAACTGGTCCCATTATCCCTAGTCAGAGCCACTACACCAAACAGAAAATGAGCTACCAACCAAGGTTCAGACCGGGTGGTTTTCCCCATGTTGTAACAATGATTTTCAATGCTTCAGCACCACCTAAGAGGGAAGTGGAGTAAGAGATCCAACTATTTATGGACTCCTACAGACAATTTGTTATAGAAGCAAGTGAGGTGAAGAAATAGTTGCAACAACTACTGGAACATGGTATCATTCAACCAAGTAAATCACCATATAGGTCACCCAACATCATTATGCCAAAGAAATATGGGAATTTGTGAATGTGTATAGATTACAGAGCATTGAAAAAAATCACACTCAAGAACAAGTACCCTCTCCCAGGGATAGATGATCTGTTGGATTAGTTGCAGCAAGTAAAATACTTTACCAAGATGGAATTAAAGTAAACCAGGGAACATTTGTATGAGTGGATAGTCATGCCATTTGGCCTATGCAATGCACCAGCTACGTTTATGAGATTAATTAATGATGTATTGCACCATTTTATAGATTCATTGGTTATTTTCTATTTGAATGTTATACTAGTATACAGTGCTACTAGGGAGGAACACATCTTACATTTGACACAAGTGTTGGAGACATTAAAGAAGCACCAGTTGCTAGAAAATCTCAAGAAGTGTGAGTTCGCGCACTTGTCTTTGGTGTTTTTGGGGTATGTGATAGGTGGAGGAGAGTTGAAGATAGATCCTACCAAGATGGAGGACATCATGAAATGGTTAGTGCCGACTAATGTTTTTAAGGCTAGGAGTTTCATTGTGGAACCATAGTGCTTGAGGAAATTCATAACCTCATTTTTAGCAGTAGCAGCACTGCTCCATGCCATAACAACAAGTGGCAAGAGTTTCGAGTGGGGAAAGTGTCAGTAGAGGGCTTTCAAGGAGCTAAAGAAGAAAATAATTACTATTTCTAGAAATACCAAATTTGAATTAGCCCTTTGAAGTGGAGACATATTCGAGTGGGCATGTTAGGATATTCGACTTGATGCAAGGAGGAAGGCTTGTATGCTATGATTCTAAAGTATTTCATGGGATAGTTTTTAACTACCCTACCTACGATAAGGGGCTTTATGCCCTGGTGCAAGCTGTGAAGAAGTGGAAGCACTATCTGATGGGAAAGGAGACAACAATCCACACAGATCACCAAGCACTACAATACCTATAGGCCTAGAGTAAGTTACAATAGACCATGCATTAGAAGTGGATGTGGTTTCTACAGTAGTTCAATTTGGTGATAAAATACAAGAAGGGCAGCACAAATAAGTTTGTTCACATGCTTTCAAGGCAACCCATATCAAAGATCACAACTTTGGGAACTCTTACGTACATGGAGCCATTCACCCATGATGCATGTAGAGAGTCATATTTAGAGGATAAGGACTTCAAGGAGGTGTTTCAATAGTTGCAAATTCATAGTCCTGTGCACGATGGCGACAACGCCAATGAATTCCATCTCCAGGATGGGTTACTCTATAGAATAGATAAGCCATGTGTTCCTAAAGGTGAGGAATTGTAACTAATTAGAGAGGCTCATACCTCTAAGGTTGCAAGAAATTTTGGTGTAGGGAAGATCGTTGCCAACTTGCAGAGGTACATGTATTGGCCCAAGATGCAAGAGCGGATTGCTAGGTTCATAAGAGGATGCATGCTTTGTTGTACAAGTAAGCCTAGTAATAAGAAATAGGGTCTATATCATCCCTTACCTGTACCCACTTGTCCTTGGGAAAGCATTTCCATGGACTTTGTGTGAGGTTTACTAACAACTAGGAAGGGACATGACTACTTGTTCGTGGTAGTTGACAGATTCAACAAGGTGTGTGTTCTGATGCCCTATAAAAAGACCATGATTGAGAAAGAAGCAACAAACTTGTTCTTAAGGTGGGTTTGGGTGCACTTTGGGATACCAAGGAGCATCGTTTCAGACATTATTCTAGACTACATTTTGGGAGAAGATGGACATGAAGTTGAATAGATCTACAACATTCCATCCACAACCATATGAATAGATAGAAGTAGTTAATAGGAATTTGGTGAAACTTCTGAGGGGATACAACCAAAAGACTCTAAAGACCTCAAATGAAAATTTGGTATATATACAACATTCTTACAACATAGTAGTCCAAACTTCTATAGGAAAGCCCCCATTTGAAACCTATTTTGGATATTTTCCACCTTCACCTTTTGACATTGCATATGGGAAGTGAGGAGGAGTGAGGGAAGATCTTACACGAGACACCTAGAGGGATGAAACATTTGTAGAAAAGATTAGGTAGATCCATATATAGGTATAAGAGACACTCCATAAGTCACATGAGAAACATAAGGCCAAGCATGATCAACATATAATAGAGTAATAGTTCAAGGTGGGAGATAGAGTATGGCTATAGTTGAATAATGAGAGGCTACAGGGACCTGCTAAGAAAATCAAGGGTTTGAGCTATGGACCCTTCGAGATATTGGAAAATTTGGGTGATGATACCTATCAACTCAATTTACCACCATAAATGCTCATTTAATCAGTTGTGAATGTAGATAATTTGAAACTCTATGAGCCTTCCATGCTAGATCGAGAAGAGGAATATGTCCTACCTTCTGTCGAGGATTTGGCACCAGATACTCAGGAAGAGTTAACATAAGATACAATTTTGTAAAAGAGGTCCATAACTAAAGATAGGGGTAACATGACCTTTGGTAGCTTAGGTTGAAAGGAAAACTTCCACGTAAATCTAAATGGTACACTAGAGAGAACGTGGAGGAGAAATTTCTTTACCTCATTCAGTAAAATATTTAGGGACCAAAATCCTCCCAAAAAGAGGAGGTATGACCCAAATTGGATCATTATATTGTTTTTCATCCATCTCGATAATTTTAGAGTGGAAAAAGTGGAGGAATAAGCTCAAATGATCAATTTTACCGATGGGACCCGGTTTGGCAAAACAAGGTCTGAAATCTTCTGGGATCATTTTGAGTCATCAAACGACATTTTTTGGCAATGAAAATTTTGTCACTTTCGTGCTACACCTTTTCATGCTATTATGCACATAGATACCTTTCCAATGGAATAATAATCACTTGAATAAGAGTTTGTATGCAAAATTTATGCCACTTAGAAGTTTACCTTTCTATTTTCACCACCATGATTTGAGAGGATTCCATGTAAACCCCCAATATTCATGGAAAATGGTATAGCCATGTGATTATGATGTAGAAGTCTATAGGAGAGTCAATATTGTAACTTTGGTTAAGAGTTGAGGTAGTTAAACGTAACCACTAGTAGGCTATCAGGCTGTGTTATAACCAGATCACTAGGAGGAAAAGAAGACCCATTCTTTTGTGTACATTTGTTCCATAGTTGAGAAAAAATATCCAAGAGTGATAGGAGGTAGAGTACACAAAGAGGATTTGTGCATTGTAGCAGCCCATGAGCCAAAGGCCATACTTCTTTGTACTTGCATCCATATTTCCATCCAGGGAAATAGAGCAGAGTGACCTAACCTTCCAGCTAGGTTTTTGTCTCAAAAGGGTTTCCCAAAGCATATCTTGTGTCAAATGTGTGTGTGTGAGATTTTATTTTATCGTTCTTTCTTTTCTACATAACCTTAATTCACATGCATGCACTATTAATGATGAATCTATTGATCCAAAAATGTAACAAAATTGAAATAGTGTAGAACTTCATATTTTAAATATAATTTTATCATATCTGTTATGACAAACTGTCCAATTGAATATCAATGGTAGTTTATGGATCAATATGCCATCTAACATTTCTTTGGGTGATTCAGTCTTGTCATGGATTTTGTATGTGTTTTTTTAGCATCTGTAAGTCTCTAGTCTTAATTGTGATAATTTTTTGCTCCTTGTGGCATGTACATATTGCCACAAAAGTGAAAATTTCTCAAATGCACTCATAGTGTATATGCAAAATGTAATTTATTTTATTTTTATGAATGATATTATAGGCATTTTTCTACGAAAAAAATTCAATAAAACATAACCATCCTAGATCCATCTTAACTCTGGATCTAACAAGTGCCCATAGGAATAAAATCTCTTTTCACTCTAAAAGAGGTTAATGTCAAGATATTTGATCCCTTTTGGCCCTTGGTAGATCCAGAGCTAAGATGGATCTAGGCTAGTTTAATTTCCCCCTTTAAGTAGGTTATATTCCACATGAATACCATGGGTCATTTTTATTTTTATTATATTTTGACCAAGTTAAAATGTTTACATTACCTTATATTATGACATCACTACAATACTAGGTTGGAGAGCTCCTCTTAGTGCAATTAACTTATAAAAATATTTTTTCTAAATTACATATAACATTATATATAAATAATAATTTCAAAATATGTTATAAAATAACCAACCCATATTCATCTTAACTCTGGATTGACCAAGTGTGGAGAGGGATCAAATATCTTGAGATGAAAACCTCTTTTAGAGGGATGGGGTTTGATCCATCTGAGCACTTGGTAGATATGGAGTTAAGATGAATCTAGTGTTTATTATAATGATAATTATTAATTTTATGTTTTTTATTTATTTTATTTTTAAATAATTTCAAGGACATAAATTACAAATCTAAACCATACTGGGTTGCAGAAGAATCTAAATGTAATTAATAATTCAATATTATTGTTTTATTTTTAAATTTTAATAAATAAAATAATTTGAAAAATAATAATATTTTTTTTATTATAATTATTAACATATTTAAATAAAAATATCATTAATTGGGTAAAAGGGGCACAAAAATGTCATAATGAACGAATTTTACATTTTTATGGAGGAATTTCACTATATCAAAGATATTTTTGATCTTTTTAGTTGTTGTCATATTTATAGGGAGTGTAATAGGTTTGCAGATACATTGTTTAAAGGAGTTATTTGACTGGATTTCAGGAAGTGGTACTTCATCGAAACAAGAGAAGCATAACATTATGAATTTTACCACATACTATTGATACAGGATGACGCACCAATTCTTGAGCATGGTTGAGTCTCAAATCATTGTTGAAGGCTTTTTAAGACACACAATTCTCAATTTATTTCTTATTGCATATACAAAACAATGATGTATTTTAAGAATCACATTTTGTCACAAGTATAATTTTTTTTTTTTGGAAGCTTGTGGAAAGCTCCCTAACCATAACTTGCTTAGAGAAATCTATATTGTCTCATTACCATATATATATGAGAATGAGTACAATGGTATGCATACGAAAAATGTAATTTTGTATCTTTTTTGTAATAAAATTATGATATTTTTCTAGGAAAAAAAAAACATTTATAATATAATTAAAACATACCCTTTTTTTTTTAATTAGTTACCTCCTATTATATCATAAATATAGCATACAAAGCTTAACACTTAGCCTTTTCACTATCATGGCCCGCCATAAGCGAAACTAGACCAATAAAATTGGAGGTATCCTACGAATGTTCTATCCATCGAAATGATCAAAATTAAAGCTATTTTCTAAGCTATCTTACTCTTAGAGATCTATCTATCTACATATTTAAAATTATTACATATGATCTTCCAAGTGGATCTAGCAAGCTATAGTTGTAGTATATCTATGAAAATAAAAGATAGTTTCTTAATCAGAAACATAAAATAGAAGCCTTGTGCTTGTATCATTTATCTAGAGACATTGTCGATGCCAAATCCTACGCTCTTGGGCTTGTTGGAGATTGACACCCACACTGAAGATGTCCCTCAATATTGGCAAGCTAGGCATATAGGATGAACAAACAAGAGCACTAGTGGCATTGAACCTATTGGATGGCATTGAAGTAGACTATAATCTAACTGTGTTCCTCATGTTTCTTGTTGAGGAATCGACCCAACAAAATTTTTATTTTCCAATGAAGGGTGATAGAGTTAAAATATTAGCTCCTTTCTCCTTTGATGTGGCTAGGTGAGGGATCCAACCGACAATTTCAGCTTTTCAACTTGAATGTCAAAATCTAAATATGCTTATTGCATGCTTATTGGTCCATTGTGGCCAAGGCTTCCAATTGTTGAATTTCTTCTTGAACTTTGGGTGGAGCGACAGAGTGGTAAATTTCAGCAACAGATTAGGCTTGAGACTAAGCTCTAGGTTTTTCTGACGAGAAAAGACTCCTAGACACACACCTTGGGTGCATTCTCTGCCTTGGCATGGCACACAGAGAAGGAAAAACATAGTGCTGGTAAAATCCAAAAAGGGGTGAACCAATCGACGAGTAATTGATAAATAAAAATAGGGTAAAATACAGTGAGGAGAGTGAAGCCAAAACTAACTAGAGGGATTGAATTTGAAACAAATAGATAAAGGAATCAATGACAAAGAGCTCTGGGGATGAAGGGGGCCCAGGGAGACCAAAATAGCCTGACTTATAACAAAGAAATTTTCCTCAACAAGGCCACCCTGCATACAAGACTCTCAAAATGCATAGAAATGATCAGACTATACCAACTAAAGGCAATGTAAATTTTTGGTGACATGTTTTCTCCAGGCATTGTTTGCTATCTTCTTCTTCCAAACCCACCATTGGAGAGCCCTCCTTCTTGATGCATTTCCCTGTGAGTTTGTAACATACCTTCGAGTTATCCTCACGGTGGAATGAGAATTATGGAGCTCTAGGCTAGACGGGTCTGGGCCTTCCATCACAGTATTGAAAAAAGACCAACCTTTGTAGGAGAAAAATCGCATCTACAGCCTAAAGCAAACATGAAGATGGAAAAAAATAGATGGCCCAATGATGAGCGGGATAGGAAAAAGCTAGGAGTATGGAGGTTTCCACATTTATTAGATGTGATGTTGAGACTTGTAACATGTGTGACTGCATGGGGGGATTGGCCACACCATCCCCTATTTAATGTTGTGAGAGTAATCATTCTTCATATAGCTTGAGGTCATGGTATCTTAAATCTACATGTACATGGGGATTCACAAGTGGTTATCAAATGGATTAAATGAATAACTCAAATAAGAAATTACACTCTACTACCTCTTTTCCAAAAGAGAAAACAAATGCTCTCTCACTTCTCTAAAATCACTTTTAGTCATGTTTACAAAAACAAGAACATAGAAATTAATGCACTCTCCAAAAGTGGGCTACACTTAGACAAAGGAACATACAAGGTGATGTCTGATGCACTCTCTAAAAGTAAGCTATGCTTAGACAAAGGAACATACAAGGTGATGTCTGATGCAATCTCTAAAAGTAAGCTATGCTTAGACAAAAGAACATGTAAAATGATCTGTGATTAACTCTTTCAACGTAAATCACAATCTTTCTTTAATTTTTTTATATTTATTAATTATTATCTTATAAACTAGGATGATAGTACAATAATTTTTTTCCATGGACAGAAAAAGAGGATATATTTTAATGATAATAGATGGGAATCACATAACATGTGATAAAAACTTTCCATTTTTATGATGATAGTTAGTGGACTTTTTTTCCAACAAATATCCTCGTACAAAATGTAGTTTTGTTTATATCTATACAAAATTGCAAATAAATTAATTTCTTCACATGCAAAAAAAATTGTCATACAAATGTCTCGATTATATCTAGTTTATTTTATAGTTTTGTTGCTGGGAGGTTGGGTAAAAAATAAATAAATTATTAAATCATATAGAAAATACATAAACTTGCAACTAACCCTTTTTATATTTATTATTTATATAAAAAATAACCTAGAATCCACCCAATCGTCCTCCCTTTTATATAAATAATAAAATAGGATGGGCACGTCATGGGCAAGTCAAACATATTAAAATAATAGTTGTTTTGTAAATGCTATCCTATATTATATTATATATATCTATATTATATTTAATATGGAATTGGAATATTTTATATCGTCTAATGATATTACTATAGAATAATAAAATTTTTATTTATAATTAATTGTATATTATTTTGGTAAATTTGTTAAATAATTTTAACAAAAATTGAAATGTTAAGTATACTATTCAAAAATATTATTAGAAATTTGTTAGCTAAGACTACTTCTCATAGAAATAGTCATAACTGCGTAGCCAGTAATATCTAAAACTGGAATATAAATTATAATATATATTATTTAAATCCTCCACAGTAAAATTAGCTGTGTAACATTTGATTCGGTGGATTCAAACTAAAAAGACCAGTCCAATTGCAAACCGGCCAATGGGAATGATGTAAGACCATTTTTAAAAATAAAAGATAAACAGTCATCCTTCACTCGATTGTAATTAACGGTGCTATAAAGTAAAAGAACATGCGAACGGATAGCATTTTGTGTATTCGGTTCTGCTCACAGAATGGGGTCATGGGTTCGAGGCGTTCCGATCTATCTCATAGCTCTGGCAGGGATGTGTTTAGGCATCTGCGTTGTTATGTGGGTTTCTCATCTGGAACGTACTGTGAACACAACGGGAACAAATGTTCAAATTCGGTATCGTACGGCCTACCATTTTCAGCCTCAAAAGAATTGGATGAATGGTGTGTACAGTCCATACTATTCCAGATTTTTCATAACAACCCTGTATTTGACATTAATACCAATCTACTAACTCTGTTTTGTTATGTTTGTGTTTGCCTGCATGGCTATGTCGCAAACCTCCAACAGACCCAAATGGTGACCTTTTCCTTCCTCTTCAATTCATTCATTCAATAGTTCTCAGATTTAAAATTCTCTGTGATGAAATCGAACTGGGTTCGTTTTGCAGCGCCCATGTTCTACAAAGGGTTTTACCATCTCTTCTACCAGTATAATCCTCAAGGAGCGGTGTGGGGAAATATTGTTTGGGGGCATGTTGTTTCTGAGGATCTCATTAACTGGCATTCACTGGATCCTGCCATTGTTCCGAGCGAATGGTATGATATAAAGGGCTGCTGGTCCGGTTCGGCGACGTTACTGCCTGGAGACAAGCCTGTAATTCTTTATACTGGATGGGCCAATTCATCCCAACAGGTGCAAAACGTGGCCGTTCCTAAGAATATCTCCGATCCTCTTTTGAGGGAATGGGTGAAGATACCTCAGAATCCTATTCTGATTCCAAGCGATGGAATTAATGGGACTTTCTTTAGGGATCCCACCACTGGATGGCTGGGCACGGACGGCAAATGGAGGATTGTAGTTGGAAATAAGAGTAATCGCAGCGGGGTAGCTCTGTTATACGAAAGCGAGGATTTTGTCAATTGGGTGAAGGCCGAGCATCCTTTACATTCGTCGAACTTGACAGGAATGTGGGAGTGTCCTGATTTTTACCCTGTTCCTCTTTCTGGGACCAAAGGGCTAAACACTTCCGCAATTGGGCCCTCTCTCAAACATGTTTTGAAGGCGAGTCTGGCCGATAACATGATCGATTATTATACAGTGGGAACTTACTTTTCTGGTCAGGATCGATACGTGCCCGACAACACCAGCAGCGACGATAAAAATGGGTTGAGATATGACTATGGCAAATTCTATGCCTCCAAGTCCTTTTTTGATCAATATAAGCAGCGGCGAATTCTGTGGGGATGGGTGAATGAATCAGACAGCGTCTCCGATGATATTACCAAGGGCTGGTCCGGTCTTCAGGTAAAGTCAGTCTCATCAAACCTATTAGTCTTATATGTTGTTTAGATTCTTTATTTCATCTACTTCTTGATCCATGTGTTTGTGTTTTGTTAAGGCCATTCCAAGAACCATCTGGCTAGACAACATCACTAGAACACAACTTTTGCAGTGGCCAGTTTCCGAAGTAGAATCCCTTCATCGAAACAAAACTTTCAGACAAAACATTGATCTCAGCAGTGGATCCGTTGTTGAAATTGCAGGCATAAACGCAGCGCAGGTACTTACTACATCAATAAATTTCTTTTAATTCAGTACATTTTACATAACAATTGTTTGCTCAGAACATCTCAATGGTCTATTTTAAAGTTTAGGCTAATTAATTCTACCAATATTGATTTTAGGTATCGAGTTAGTAGTTTTGCTGGTTTTTAAGATTCTTATAGGAGGGAAATCGGACAGGCCGTCTATGACCTTAGTTGAAGCAAAGATCTCTTTCATGACTAAACAGATTTTAAGAAATTATTTCCTTTTTCTGTGGCTGTGGTTTCGTTTTATTAACTTAGTCAGTGAATTTATCTTTGTTATTAGGCTGATGTGGAGGTCTCCTTCGATCTCCCAAGGCTCGAAATCACAGAGTTTAAAGAAGAGATGGGAGTGAATTTGACAGCTCAAAATCTGTGCAGCCGGATTGGCTCAGCTGCGAGGACTGTTGTTGGGCCATTTGGGTTGCTTGTTTTGGCTTCCAAGGACTTGAATGAACGCACTGCTGTGTTTTTCCAGATCGTTCGCTATCGAAACGAATTGAAGATATTAATGTGCAGTGACCAGAGCAGGTAGAACTTAATAAACACTGTAACTTATTCATCTGAATAAATCAATCCCAGGAAAGTAAAGAAAAAAAAAAGCACGTTAACGTCTGTCAGATTTGTGTTAATGTTCGCAGATCGTCTTTACAGAGCGACCTTGATAAGACAACATATGGTGCCTTCGTGAATCATGTGGGTTCCTTCAAGGGGCAGACCCTTTCACTGCGAGTCCTGGTAAGTAGCACAACATTGGTTTGTTGGCAATATTTTTGTCCTTGTGGAAAATGGAGGTCCAGATAACGTTACAATGGCGATGAAACGAAATAACAGGTTGATCATTCGATCGTGGAGAGCTTTGCAGAAGGGGGGCAGGCATGCATAACGGCTAGGGCTTACCCTACCCAGGCAATAGGCGAAGGCGCCCATCTCTACGTCTTCAACAACGGCACATCCTCTGTCACGGCCACCAAATTGATTGCGTGGGAAATGGCTTCCTCAAATGAGTTATAATGTGTTGAACAATAACAGAGAGATCTGCCGTTCACGGAGCATTAAGGCAATTGGCAACTGTAAGATTTATTCTGATCGAGCCTTCTAAACAGATCCTGTATTATTGGAGCAAATTAATTGCGTGGGAAATGAGTTATAATATCTTGAACAATAGCAGAGATGGGAATCAAGATCTGCCGTCCCCAAAAAAAAATCAGGATCTGCTGTCATACCTCCCAATTCCAGTATTCGTCGAAGAAAAAAATCGAGATCCGGCTTTTCGAGGAAAGCCAATTCAAAAACATGGCCCAATAATTAATGAGCTCTATTTCTCTGGTCAACCGATGTGCATCTTCAAGTTTAATATTTTTTTATTGGTTGATTTGTTTAAGAAAACCGCTGTTTATGCGTGAAGGTTTAGGAAGCGTTGTGAAGAACTTTATTTCTGTTTGACAAAAAAATCTTTTCGGAATCAATCCTGTGTGATTTTTACTAAAAGCTTTTTTGGTCGAATCTTATTTTCCAAAAAAATATGGAAAGAAAATCAAACAATCAAAGCTGATAATTAAGAAAATGTACTTTTATATGAATAAAATAATACTGATTAATTCTGGTTGATTAATTAAGAAAATGTACTTTTATATGAATAAAATAATACTGATTAATTCTGGTTGATTAATTAATAATAATGGATAAATATATAAATTATTAGTATAGTTATTTTACTGAAAGTGAGGCGGAGCGATATTTTTATATTAAAAACTTATTTTCATATAAAAATAATAATATATATAATATAAAAATTATAATGCAAATAAAATATATTTATTTTATGTTTATGAGATAAATTTAGTTGATAATTATTTTTTATAAAATATATTATATAAAATAAAAAACTCAAAATTTTACATCGTCAAACATACCTATATATAATTTAATATTATTAATAATAATAAAATGTTAAAAAGTAAAATGAAAATAAAAAATGTTAAAAGCTATTCAATTGGATTTAGGAAAGTGGCACTTCATCGAAACAAGAAAAGCATACTATTAAGAATTTAACTACATACCATTCATATAGGATGACCCACCAATCCCTGAACATGGTTGAGTCTTAAATGAGTGCTGAAGGCTTTTGAAGACATCGTTTTCAATTTGGAGTTGTCTATAATGCGACTTTTTGAAGATTCCTGTGACAGAATCCAGCGGAAGAAATTGAGGTTAAATCTTGATTTGTTGCAGTTTAAATGATTTTTTAACTACATATTTGGATTCAGCACCCTGAAAAACCCCTGGGACGCTTTGATTGTGCAGAAACTAGCTATCAAACTTACGATTCCAAGAAATTGCTATCAGATTTTGACCGGAAAAAGCCACCAGAAAAGCTTTCAAAAAGTCTCATTATAGACAACTGCTTTCAATTTATTGCTTATTGCATATACAAAACAATGATGTATTTAAGAATCACATTTTGTCCATTGTATAATTTTTTTTTTATTTTTTCCTCCTCCTTTGTTTGTAATCTTGGAAGCTTGTGGAAAGTTTTTTACTCTAATTTGCTTAGAGAATCTCTCATCCCCATATCTATATGAGAATAAGTATAATGGTATTCATGTGAAAAATGTAATTTTTTTTATTTTTTAAAGTAAAATTATGATATATTTTTTTAAACATTTATAATATAATTAAAATATATATTTTTTTGTTAATTAGTTATTTAACCAATGTAACTAATTATATCAACAAATAATTTAGTATATAAAGCTTAATACTTAGCTTTTTCAGTGTCATGGTTTACTGGAAGGGAAATTAGACCAACAAAAGTGGAGGTATCCTACTAATCTTCTATCCATCGAAATGATCAAGATTACAGCTATTTTCTAAGCTACCTTACTCTTAGAGATCTATCTATTTACATATTTAAAATTATTACATATGATCTTTCAAGTGGATCTAGCCAGCTATAGTTGTAGTATATCTATGAAAATAAAAGATAGTTTCTTAATCAGAAACATAAAATAAAAGACTTGTGCTTGTATCATTCATCTGGAGACATTACCGATGCCAAATCCTACACTCTTAGGCTTGTTGGAGATTGACACCCACACTGAAGATGTCCCTGAATATGGGCAAGCTAAGCATCTAGGCTTAACAAACAAGAGCACCGGTGGCATTAAACCTACTGAATGTCATTAAAGTAGGCTATAACCTCATGTTTCTTGTTGAGGAATCAACCCAACAAATTTTTTATTTTCCAATGAAGGGTGATAGAGTTAAAATATTGGCTCCTTTGTCCCTTTAATGTGGCTAGGTGAGAGACCCAACCAACAATATTAGCTTTCAACTTGAATGTGAGAATATGAATATGCTTGTTGGTCCATTGTGGTGAAGGTTTCCAATTGTTGAATTTCTTCTTGAACTTAGGGTGGAGTGATAGAGTGGTAAATCTCAACAACAGATTAGGCTTGAGACTAAGCTCTAGGTTTTCTTGAGGAGCGACGACCCCTAGACACACACCTTGGGTGCATTCTACGCCTTGGCATGATGCACAGAGAAGGAAAAAACCCAGTGCTTGTAAAATCCAAAAAGGGGTGTGAACCAATCGACGAGTAATCGATAAATAAAAATAGGGTAAAATGCAGTGAAGAGAGTGAAACCAAAACTAATTAGAGGGATTAAATTTGAAATAATTGGACAAAGGAATCAACGACAAAGAGATATGTGAATGAAGGGGGCCTAGGGAGATAAAAACAACCCAACTTATAACAGAGAAATTTTCCTCAACATAGCCACCCTGCATACAAGACTCTCAAAATGCATAGAAATGATTAGACTATACCAGCTAAAGGCGGTTTCCAAAATGTTGATTACTGAATTATTGGTGGCATGCTTGCCCCGGGCATTATTCGCTAGCTTCTTCTTCCAAACTCACGAGTGGAGAGCTCTCCTCCTTGATGCATTCCCCTGTAAGTTCGTAACATAGCTTCGAGTTGTCCTCACGATGGAATGAGGGTTATGGAGTTCTAGGCTAGGGGGTCTAGGCCTTTCATCACAGTATTGACAAAAGACGAACCTTTGCAGGGGGGGAAATCACACCTACAGCTTGGAGCAAACATGAAGATGGAAAAAAATAAGTGGCTCGATGACAAGCTAGATAGGAAAATGTTAGGAGTTTAAAGGTTTCCAAATTTATTAGATGTGATGTTGAGGCTTGTAACATGTGTGACTGCATGGGGGGAATTTGCAACACCATCCCCTATTTAATGTTGTGAGAGGCAATGGGGTGGCCACCCTCCCCGCCTCTTGTTGAATTGTTTTCCAACACCCCCATGGGGGTAATTAAATATACCTTCATCATATATATATATATATATATACTCTCTCAAAATCATTTTTCATATTCCCCGGCCGAGGTGCGACTTGGAATACATATCACCCGTGGGCTCGTTATGGTGATGGCATTGGGAAGCACACCCACCCCACCTCATACGCTTAAGGCAGGTGGTGAGGAGAGAGAGTGCATGTAGGCATTTAAGACATATATCGAAGGTGGAAGAGGCCTTTAAAACAACCTGTTGTTAACCGCCTTCGCAAACAATTATGATCATGCCTGAAGTCTGCTTCGTGGGAAGTTAAAGGAGGAAAGGCTCACTACCAAAAATATCTCAACACGGAGGTGAGCTCATATCCTCTTCTCTAGTCTTTGGAAGATGCGGGTGCATGGCCTTTCTTTGTTGAGTTATCAAGGTATGAGTCGTCTTTGGTAACTACATGTGATTGTATTCATTTGTAATGAGGTTTGGTTGTGAGATTGTACCTTTGTTTTGATGTTGTATGAAATTTTCTTGTCAAAGATGGGTCTGTATAGTTTCCTGGCCTTTGTGGTTTGGACTTGGGGTAATGGTTTTGGGATTGCAGCTAGGGTTGTCATTTGTTATGCGTCTGAGACTAGTATTTACACTGGCTCTTGGGTTGGGAAGGGTCCTCTAAGTTGGTTTCCGAAGATATCAATTGTCGGGCGGAAGCGTAACACCGCCATGGGTGCTTGGAATGAAAAGAGTCATGTTGGGTCCTGGGTCAAAGGCCTTTCACCAGTGTGTCTGAGGGTAGGTCTGTGGGAGCTCTTCCCTGTCTTTAATCTCTATCGAATTACCAATTTGTATGGAGGGTGAGTTTTGGTTCTTCATTTAATCTCTATCCTAGGGTTGAACCTCAATTCCTACGATCACAATCGGAGCTAGGGTGTTCTCGCTCATAAAATTATGGTGTTTTGTTGCTTCTCTGACAGGGCTTCCAAAAAGTAAGACCGCATAGAAGTCGTTCACCTCTTGGAACAATCCCTCTTTTAAGACTACTTTTACACGACCCTTTATTTATCAGGTTCATTAGTTCCGTAAGGGAATGGCCCGCTCGTCGACAATGTCTAGTCGCTGCTCTGCCTCTTGGAATCGAGGCAAACGAAACAAAGGGGCTACTCGGTAGGACCAGCCCAACACCTCGGGGAGGGGGGGTTCAAGAGGACGAAAGCCTGTCACTAGTATTATCAATGACACGACCTCTACGTATCATGAGGGTACTACAAAGGAAATCTGCAATCTCATTGAAGAATGGGAATCAAAATTGAATAAAAAAGTTGGCAACATGGAAATTGATGTCGAAGAAGCACGAGAAATGGTGTCGGATCCTAGGCACACCAACGACAGAGTGACTTGGTACAAACAAATTTTGTTTTTATATTGGTCGATGAAGAAATTTTTGGGCAAGGCACTGGAGTAGGCTACGATAAACATGGCAACAACAATCCAAAGCTTCCTGGACTACCACAAGGAGTTTCAGAAACTCTACTTCCAATTGAAAAAGCAGGATGGTCACCTCAAGAGAATAGAATTCCTGTTAAAATTGGCAACTAAGGCCAAACTCCACATGAGTCATCTTATTTATGACATCTGATATTTTTCTTAGATTCCTCTCTCGAGAGGTGTAGGATTGATTTAAAGATTATCCAATTCTGACATGTAAAAATGAAGATATGAATTTATTTATATTATGGACAAATTGTCAAGGTCGGCCAACAAGCAAAATATGCATTCAACTCTTGAGCTCATCCTCAACGTTGCATATAAAAGGAGCAGACCTCAAGTCATTTTATCATGATCTCATCTTCACACATCTCTCTCCTCACTTGATTGGGTATGAAAATCTGGGCAGCTATCTCTCACACATTCAAAGAAAGGAGGATATTTTTCTGTTTGACTGTTTGACTACATTGATCAGCGTTGAACAAATTTCAAACATTGTATTTTGGGTTGAATTGACTAACGTTGACTTCCTTTTGACTGCAAATGGGGTGAGGTATCTTCTCCTTGGCAAGTCACAGATCTGGGCACTGAAATTGAGGTGATCTAACCTCTCATTTGACTACCCTAGGGCTGGCTGCAGTTTGACTTTTCTTGACTAGCTTTTGACTGGACTTTTTCGAACTATTTTGGAATGATTGAGCTTGTTGTTGGAGGCTGAAGTTGAATGGGTTTGACCGAGCTGTTTATAGCAAGGATTCTTCCCTGTTTGACCAGTGTTGACTTTTCTAGTTAGGGATTTTCTGCTACTGTCACAAATTATCATATTTGTAATTTGTACTATCTCTCTCTCTGTTGAATTATTGAAGAATATAAGAAGAATTGATCAAGGGTTTCCCCACATTGGGGTTTGTCCTTAGCTGGTGCCACATCTTATGCCCTCTTGTCTTGGCTTGTCTTCTATTGTTTATGTTTATGTTCTATCTGCATTTTACTATCATGCTGATGTGATTGTTAAATTGGATATTGATATTGGGCTAATAAAGAAATTGAAGTAAATCACTTTTAAGCATAGAGCATACCATTGTTACCAAAATTAACAAGTCCATATCCCGTGCATATGTACTACAATAGAACTCCATGGCTTGAATGTGAAGGATCCGGCTTCGGTCGAGTCGATATTAGCTCAGGGCAATAACTAGTTTTCTTGTTGATCTCTCTCTGTTCTTTTGAATAGTAGTATGCAGATAGCTTTTACATTTCAATATGTTTTAATTATTGTTGAAGGCGTTGTAGTTGTAATATACAATCTAGACTTGCAAACATATCTAGCCTGGTGTGACAAACTCCTTATTTTTTTCTACTGGTTGGCCTATAATGGTGTTAGGTGGTCGATTAACTTGGTTTCCCTATGGGCAAGTTCCGACCACTTAACTAACTGTTATGTTGTTGTTATTGTCTTTTAAAGTAATGAAAATGAAAGTACTACCAAGTTTAAAAAAAAATCATTCTTCAGATAGCTTGAGCTAGTGGTATCTTAAAACTGCATGTACATGGGAATTCACAAGTGGTTATCAAAAAGATTAAATGAACAACTCAAATAAAAAACTACACTCTACTACCTCTTTTCCAAAACACAAAACAAATGCTCTCCCACTTCTCTAAAATCACTTTTGGTCATACTTACAAAAAAAACGTAAAAGTTGATGCACTTTCTAAAAATAAGCTGCACTTAAACAGAAAAACATGCAAAATGATGTCTAATGCACTCCCCAAAAGTGGGTTATAATTAGACTAAGGAACATGTAATGTAATGTATGATTAACTCTTTTGATGTAAATCACAATTTCTCTTTAATTTTTTTCCATATTTATTAATTATTATCTTATAAAATAAATGATAGCACAATATTTTTTCCCTAATAGAAAAAAGAGAAATGTATTTTAAAGATAATAGATAAGACACCTAACATGGCATCTCCATAAAAGCTTTCACTTTTTTATGATGATACATAGTGACCTTTTTTTTCAAACAAATATCCTCATACAAAATGTAGTTTTTTTTTTTCAAACAAATATCACCCTGCAAAATGTAGTTTTGTTTATATCTATATAAAATTGCAAATAAATTAATTTCTTCACGTGCAAAAAAATTATCCTACAAATGTCTCGATTATATGTATTTTATTTTATAGTTTTGTTGTTTGGAGGTTATATCTATTTTATTTTATAGTTTTGTTGTTTTGAGGTTATGTTAAAAAAAATGCAAATTATTATCTAGTTATAAATCATATAAAAAATACATAACTTGCAAGTGAACCCTTTTATATTTATTATTTATATAAAAAATAACCTACACTCGAACCTAATCGTCCTCCCTTGTATATAATTAATAAAATAGGAAGGCGTAAGGATGGGCACGTCATGGGCAAGTCAAACATATTAAATAATAGTTTATTTTGTAAATAATATTTAGTAATATAAATGGTTTAACTTTATATTGTTTTATTATATATGTATATATTATAAATATATATATATAAATATATATATAATATATATCTAATATCATATTATATGTGTATCTATATACGGAAATTGGTAATTTGCCTTTATCTAATGATCATTACTGTAAATAGAATATTAATTTTTTTTATTATTAATTTTACATTTTCGTAAACTTGTTAAATAAATTTTAACAAAAAAACTGAATATACATTCATAATATATATTATTTAAATCTTCCACATTAAAATTACCAGTGGGATATTTGAATGGGTGGATTTAAAACAACTAAAAGAAATAAACACTGTCCAATTGAAAAGCGGCCATCGGGAATGATGCAAGACCATTTTTAAAAATAAAAGATAAACGGTCATCCTTCACTCGATTGTAATGGCCGGTGCTATAAAATAAAAGAACATGTGAACGGATAGCATTGGGTGTATTCGGCTCTGCTCACAGAATGGGGTCATGGGTTCGAGGCGTTCCGATCTATCTCATAGCTCTGGCAGGGCTCTGTTTAGGCATCTGCGTTGTTATGTGGGTTTCTCATATGGAACGTACTGTAAACACAACGGGAACAAATGTTCAAATCCGGTATCGCACGGCCTACCATTTTCAGCCTCAAAAGAATTGGATGAATGGTGTGTACAGTCCATATTATTCCAGATTTTTCATAACAACCCTGTATTTGACATTACTGCCAATCTACTAACTCTGTTTTGTTATGTTTGTGTTTGCCTGCATGACTATGTCGCAAACCTCCAACAGACCCAAATGGTGACCTTTTCCTTCCTCTTTAATTCATTCATTCAATAGTTCTCAGATTTAAAATTCTCTGTGATGAAATCGAACTGGGTTTGTTTTGCAGCGCCCATGTTCTACAAAGGATTTTACCATCTCTTCTACCAGTATAATCCTCAAGGAGTGGTGTCGGGAAATAAAGTCTGGGGGCATGTTGTTTCCAAGGATCTCATTAACTGGCATTCACTGGATCCTGCCATTGTTCGGAGCGAATGGTATGATATAAAGGGCTGCTGGTCCGGTTCGGCAACGTTACTGCCCGGAGGGAAACCCGTAATTCTCTATACCGGGGTGGCCAATTCATCCCAACAGGTGCAAAACATGGCCGTTCCTAAGAATATCTCCGATCCTCTTTTGAGGGAATGGGTGAAGATACCTCAGAATCCTATTCTGATTCCAAGCGATGGAATTAATGGGAGTTCGTTTAGGGATCCCACCACTGGATGGATGGGCACGGACAGCAAATGGAGGATTGTAGTTGGGAATAAGAGTAATCGCAGCGGGGTGGCTCTGCTATACGAAAGCGAAGATTTTGTCAATTGGGTTAAGGCCGAGCATCCTTTACATTCGTCGAACTTGACAGGAATGTGGGAGTGTCCTGACTTTTACCCCGTTCCTCTTTCTGGGAAGGAAGGATTAGACACGTCCGCTATTGGGCATTCACTTAAACATGTTTTGAAGGTGAGTCTCGACGATTACAAGTACGATTATTATACAGTGGGAACTTACTTGCAGGACAGGGATCGATACGTGCCGGACGAAAATGGGTTGAGATATGACTATGGTAAATTCTATGCTTCCAAGTCCTTTTTTGATCAACATAAGCAACGGCGAATTCTGTGGGGATGGGTGAACGAATCCGACAGCGTCTCCGACGATATTACCAAGGGCTGGTCTGGTCTTCAGGTAAAGTCAGTCTGATCACACCTATTAGTCTTATATGTTGTTTAGATTCATTATTTCTTCTACTTCTTGATCCATGTGTTGGTGTTTTGTTAAGGCCATTCCAAGAACCGTCTGGCTAGACAACATCACTAGAGCACAGCTTTTGCAGTGGCCAGTTTCCGAAGTAGAATCCCTTCGTCGAAGCAAAACTTTGAAACAAAACATTGATCTCAGCAGTGGATCCGTTGTAGAAATTGCCGGCATAAACGCAGCGCAGGTACTAAATGCATCAACAAATTTCTTTTAATTCAATACATTTTACCTAACAATTGTTTGCTCAGAACATCTCAATGGTCTGTTTTAAAGTTTAGGCTAATTAATTGTTCCTATATTGATTTTATGTATCGAGTTAGTAGTTCTTTTGCTGGTTTTTAAGATTCTTATAGGAGGGAAATCGGACAGGCAGTCTATGACATTAGTTGAAGCAAAGCTCTATTTCATGACTAAACAGATTTTAAGAAATTCTTTCCTTTTTCTGCGGCTATTGTTTCTTTTTATTAACTTATTAGGTGAATTTCTCTTTGTTATTAGGCTGATGTGGAGGTCTCCTTCGATCTCCCAAGGCTCGAAATCACAGAGTTTGAAGACGAAATGGGAGTGAATTTGACAGCTCAAAATCTGTGCAGCCGGATTGGCTCAGCTGCGAGGACTGTTGTTGGGCCATTTGGGCTGCTTGTTTTGGCTTCCAAGGACTTGAATGAACGGACTGCTGTGTTTTTTCAGATCGTTCGCTATCGAAACGAATTGAAGGTATTAATGTGCAGTGACCAGAGCAGGTAGAACTTTATAAACTCTGTAACTTATTGATCTGAATAAATCAATCCCAGGAAAGGAAAGGAAAAACATGCACCTTAATCTCTGTCAGATTGTGTTAATGTTCGCAGATCGTCTTTAAAGAACGACCTTGATAAGACAACATATGGTACCTTCGTGAATCATGTGGGGTCCTTCAAGGGGCAGAGCCTTTCACTGCGAGTCCTGGTAAGTTGCACAATATTGGTTTGTTGGCAATTTTTTTGGGGTTGTGCAAAATGGAGGTCCAGATAACGTTACAATGGCGATGAAATGAAATAACAGGTTGATCATTCCATCGTGGAGAGCTTTGCAGAAGGGGGAAAGGCGTGCATAACGGCTAGGGCTTACCCCACCCTAGCAATAGGCGAAGACGCCCATCTCTACGTTTTCAACAACGGCACCTCCTCTGTCACGGCCACCAAATTGATTGCGTGGGAAATGGCTTCCTCAAATGAGTTATAATGCTTTGAACAATAACAGAGAGATCTGCCATTCACGGAGTATTAAGGCAATTGGCAACTGTAAGAATTCTGATCGAGCCTTCTAAACAGATCCTGTGTTATTGGAGCAAATTAATTGTGTGGGAAATGAGTTATAATATCTTGAACAATAGCAGAGATAGGAATCAAGATCTGCCGTCCCAAAAAAAAATCCAGGATCTGCTGTCATATCTCGCTATTCCAAGAGTCGTCAAACAAAAAATTCGAGATCCGAGTTTTTCAGAAAGCCAATTCAAAAAGAGTTGTTTTTGTTGTAAATTTTTTGGATTTTTGGTTTCAGAATCGGTTGAAAAATTTAAAATGAAATTTTGATTTCTATTATTTAAAATAGTTTTTTTATTATATATATAAATTTAACATTTTAAAACGCAGTTGTGTATAAAACTTTTTGAAAGCTTTTTCGGTCGGTTTTTCCGGTCAAAATCTGCTAGCAATTTATTGGAATCTCAAGTTTGATAGCTAGTTTCTGCACAATCAAAGGGTCCCAGGGGTTTTTCAGGGTTCTGAATCCAAATATACAATTAAAAAACCATTTTAACTGCTAAAAATCAAGATTTAACTTCGATTTCTTCCGCCTGATTCCGTCACCAGAATTTCCAAAAATCACATTATAAACAACTCCTTTTAAAAAATTCTTAAAATACTTTTATTGTGCAAAAATTAAATAAAAAACAATTAAAAATGTGACCTCATGGGCATCTTCTAAGTTTAATATTTTTTTATTGGTTGATTTGTTTGAGAAACCCACCGTTTATGCTTTGAGGGTTATGAAGCGTGGTGAAGAATTTGATTTCTCCAAAAAGCTTGGAAAAAGAGTCAAACAATCAAGTTGATAATTAAGAAAATGTAATAGTTAACATTTATTTGAATAAAATGATAATATATAGATTAATTAATAATCATAGATTAAATGTATGAATGATTGTTAGAGTTATTTACTAGAAGTGGGGCAGAGGGATCTTTTATATGAATGCTAAATAAAAAATATTTTTATTATAATTTTATTAAAATTTATTTTTATATAAAATATATTAATATATATATAAATATAATATTAAATAAATATATTTATTTAATGTTTATGGAAATTTAAATTAATTATTATTTTTTTATAAAATTATATAAATTATGAGAGTCCAAATTTATTATCTTTTAAATCAAACTTATATATAATTTAATATTATATAATATAATATAAATATAATTTATATTATTAATAATAAAAAAATTAGAAATAGTAAAATAAAAATAAAAAACGTTAAAAGCTATTCAATTGGATTTCGGGAAGTGGTGGTACTTCATCGAAACCACAAAAGCATAATATTACGAATTTAACTACATACACGATGACCCACCAATCCCTGAGCATGGTTGAGTCTTAAATCACAATCAGTGAGTTTATTGCATATCACATTTTGTGCATTGTATAAGTTTGTTTGTTTTGTTTTTTTGGTAATGTAAGCTGGTGGAAAGCTTTCTAACTATAACTTGCTTAGAGAAATCTATATCGTCACGTTGTGAGAATGAATATAATGGTATTGATATGAAAAATGTATTTTTATCTTTTTAAAATAAAATTATGATATTTTTTCCCGATAAAATATATATATATATATGTTTTGTTATTTAGTTATTTTCTATTATATTATAAATTTAGCATATAAAGTTTAACATTTAGCTTTTTTTTAGTGTGATGACTATTAACAAAAGTGTAGGTATCCTACTAATTTTCTATTTATTGAAATGAGCAAAATCAAAGCTATTTTTTAAATTATCTTATTTTTAGAGATCTATCTATTTACATATTTAAAATTATTACATATGATTTTCTAGGTAGATCTAGCCAACTATAGTTGTAGTATATTTATGAAAATAAAAGACAATTTCTTAATCATAAACATAAAATAGAAAATGTGTGTTTGTATCATTCATCTGGAGACATTGCCGATGCCAAATCCTATGCTCTTGGGCTTGTTGGAGATTGACACCCACACTGAAGATGTCCCTCAATATGGGCAAGCTAGGCATCTAGACTTAGCAAACACGAGCATCAGTGGCATTGAACCTACTAGATGTCATTGAGGTAGACTATAATCTCATTGTGTTCCTCACGTTTCTTGTTCATGAATCGATCCAACAAAGTTTTTATTTGCCAATGAAGGGTGATAAAGTTAAAATATTGGCTCCTTTGTCCCTTGATGTGGCGAGGTGAGGGACCCAACCAACACTTTCAACTTGAATCTGAGAATCTAAATATGCTTGTTGGTCCATTGTGGCCAAGCCTTCCAATTGTTGAATTTCTTCTTGAACTTTGGGTGAAGTGACAGAGGGGCAAATTTCAGCAACGAATTAGGCTTGAGACTAAGATCTAGGTTTTCCTGAGGAGCAACGACCCCTAGACACACACCTTGGGTGCATTCTATTCCTTGGCATGGTGCACAGAGAAGGAAAAAATCGAGTGCTGGTAAAATCCAAAAATGGGTGTGAACCAATCGACGAGTAATCGATAAATAACAATAGGGTAAAATGCAATAAAGAGAGTGAAGCCAAAACTAACTAGAGGGATTAACTTTGAAAGAACTGGACAAAGGAATCAATGGCAAAGAGCTCTGGGAATGAAGTGGGCCTAGGGAGACCAAAACAACCCAACTTATAACAAAGAAATTTTCCTCAACAGGCCACCCTGCATACAAGACTCAAAATGCATATAAATGATCAGACTATACCAGCTATAGGCGATGTCCAAAATGTTGATTACTAAACTCTTGACGGCATGATTGCTCCAAGCATTGTTTGCTAGGTTCTTCTTCCAAACCCACCACTGGAGAGCTCTCCTTCTTGATGCATTCCCCTATGAGTTTGTAACATAGCTTCGAGTTGTCCTCACGGTGGAATGAGGGTTATGGAGTTCTAGGCTAGGGGGGTTTGGGCCTTTCATCACACTATCGACAAAAGACCAATCTTCGTAGGGGGGAAATCGCACCTGCAGCCTAGAGTAAACATGAAGATTGAAAAAAGTAGGTGGCCCGATGACGAGCTAGATAGGAAAAAGATAGGAGTGTTGAGGTTTCCACATTTATTAGATGTGATGTTGAGGCTTGTAGCATGTGTGACTGCATGGGAGGAATTGGCCACACTGTCCCCTATTTAATGTTGTGAGAGGCGGTGGGGTGGCCAACCTTCCCACCCCTTGTTGGATTGTTTTCCAACAGCCCCATGGGGGTAATTAAATATGCCTTCATTATATACATATACATATACATATACATATACATATACATATACATATACATATACATATACATATATATATATATATATATATATATATTCTCTTAAAATCATTCTTCATATTCCCCGATTGGGGTACGACTTGGAGTACATATGACTCGCGACCTCATTATGGTGATGGCATTGGGAAGCACACCCTCCCCACCGCACATGCTCGAGGCAGGTGGTGAGGAGGGCAAGTGCATGCAAGCGTTTAAGACATATATAGAAGGTGGCAGAGGCCTTCAACGCAACTTGCGGTTAACCGTCTTGGCAAACAAATGTGATAAAAACGAAGTCTGCTCCGTGGGAAGTTGAAGGAGGAAGGGCGCACTACAAAAAAGCTCCCAACGTGGAGGCGAACTCATATCCTCTTCTCTTAGTTCATCGGGTATGTTTTATTTCTCTTTCCCTCCTACTACATGTATTAACTTACCATTCTTTGGAAGATGTTGGTGCATGACCTTGCTTTGTTGGGTTATCAAGGTATGAGTCGCCTTTGGTACATACATGCGACCACATGCATTTTCTATGAGGTTTGGTTGCGAGATTGTACCTCTGTCTTGATGTTGTATGAAATTTACTTGTCAAAGATGGGTCTGTATCGTTTCCTGGTCTTTGTGGTCTAGACTTGGGGTAACGGTTTTGGGATTGCAACTAGGGTTCTCATTTGTAATGTGTCTAAGTTTGGTATCTACACTGGTTCTTGGGTTGGGAAGGGTCCTTTGAGTCGGTTGCTGAAGAAATTGGTTGTCCAGCGACAGCGTAACACCGCCATGGGTGCTTGGAATGAAAAGAGTCATGTTGGGTCTTGGTTCAAAGGTATTTTATGAGTGAGTCTGAGGGTAGGTTTGTGGGAGCTCTTCCCTGTCTTTAATCTCTATCGAATTACCAATTTGTATGGAGGATAGGTTTTGGTTCTACATTTAGTCGCTATCCTAGGGTTGAACCTCAATTTCTACGGTCACAGGCAGATTCAGGGTGTTCTTTGTCAAAAAATTCTGGTGTTATTATGGTGTTTTGTTGCTTCTCTAACAGGGGTTCCAAAAAGTAAGACCACTTGGAAGTGGTTCACCTCCTAGAATGATCCCTCTTTTAAGATTACAGTTACACAACCCTTTGTTTATCAGGTTCATTGGCTCTGTAAGGGAATGGTTTGCTCATCAACAACGTCTAGTCATGGCTCTGCGTCTCGGGGCTGAGACAAACAAAATAGAGGGGCTACTCGGTTGGACCAACCCAACACCTCGGGGGGCGGACAAGAGGACGAAATCCCGTTAATAATATTATCAATGACGTAGCCTTTGCATATCATGAGGGTACTGCAGAGGAAATCTGCAATCTCATTAAATAATGGGAAGCATAATTAAATAAACAAGCTGGAAACATGGAAATTGATGTTGAAAAAGCATGGGAAATGGTGTCGGATCCCAGGCACACCCACAACATAGCGACTCAGTACAAACAAACTTTGTTTTTATATTGGTCAATGAAGAGCCTTCTAGTTAAGGCACTCAAGCAGGTTGCGATAAACATGGCAACGACAATCCAAAGATTCTAGGACTACCACAAGGAGTTTCAGAAACTCCACTTCGAATTGCAGAAGTAGGATGGTCGCCTTAAGAGAATTGAAGACCATATCCCATGCATTTGTACTCCGATAAAACTCCTTGGCTCGAATGTCAAGGATCTAGCACTAGTCGAGTCAGTTTCAGCTGAGGGCATTGACTAGTTTTCTTGCTGATCTCTCTCTGTTTTTTTGAATAGCAGTATGCAAATAACTTTTAAATTTTATTATGTGTTAATTATCATTGAAGGCATTGTAGTTTTAAGATACAATATAGACTTGCAAGCATATCTAGTCTAGTGTGAAAAACTCCTTTTTTTTGCTACTAGTTGGCCTTTAATTTCATTAAGTGGTCGGTTAACTTGGTTTCCCTATGGTTCAGTTCCGACGAGTTAACGAACTATTATGTTGCAGTAATTTTCTTTTAAAGTAATGAAAAGGAAGGTACTGCCAAGCTTACAACAACAAAAAAAAACAATCTTCATATAGCTTGAGCTCATGGTATCTTAAAACTACATGTACTTGGGGATTCATAAGTGGTTATCAAATGGATTAAATGAACAACTCAAATCAAAAACTACACTCTACTACCTCTTTTCGAAAAGACAAAATAAATGCTCTCCCACTTCTCTAAAATCACTTTGGTCATGTTTATAAAAACAAAAACGTAGAAATTGATGCACTCTCTAAAGGTGGGCTACACTTAGACAAAAGAACATGCAAGATGATGTGTGGTGCACTCTTCAAAAGTAAGCTACATTTAGAGACAAAAAAAAAAAAAAAACATGCAAATAATGTCCCCTTAACTCTTTCAACATAAATCACAATTTCTCTTTAATTTTTTTTTATAATTATTAGTTATTATCTTATTAACTAAAGTGATAATACCATATTTTTTCCAAAAAATATTTTAATAATAAAATGTATGTATTTTAATAATAAAATGTATTTTAATGATAATAGATAAAAATCACATAACATGTGCATAAAAGCTTTCACATTTTATGATGATACTTAGTGGCCTTTTGCTTTCACATTTTATGATGATACTTAGTGGCCTTTTTTCCAAACAAATATCCTCAAACAAAATGTATTATAAAATTGCAAATAAATTAATTTCTTCGCGTGCAAAAAGATTGTCCTACAACTGTCTCGATTATATCTATTTTATTTTATAGTTTTGTTGTTGGAGGTTATGTTAAAAAAAATACAAATTATTATCTACTTATAAATCATATAAAAATACAGAAACTTGCAACTAGCCCCTTTTATATTTATTATGTGTATAAAAAATAACCAGACTCACACCTAATCGTCCTCCCTTTAATATAATTAATAAAATAGGATGGCGTAAGGATGGGCACATCATGGACAAGTCAAACATATTAAGATTATAGTTATTTTGTAAATAATTATATTATTATAGTAACATAAATGTTTAACTTTATTATATGTATATGATAAATAGTTCATATATAAATGGAAATGCTATATTTTATATTTAAATATAATTATATTAAGAATTGGTAATTGTTATGTGTCCAATGATATTATTAATGGAATATAAAAAATTTTATTGATATTTATTTTTTTCGTAAACTTGTTAAATAAGTTTAACAAAAACTGAAATATACATTATAATATATATTATTTAAATCCCGCACAGTAAAATTAGCTGTGGAACATTTGGATTGCTGGATTAAAAACAACTCGATAAAAAGATAAGACATTTTTTTTTTGGAGTACCCGTACTCAGAAAAGATTCAGGGTCGTGGCCCAAAAATTAATGAGCTCTATTTCCTTCGTTAACCGATGTGCATCTTCAAGTTTTATATTTTTTTATTGGTTGATTTGTTTAAGAAAACCACCGTTTATTTGTGAAGGGGTACGAAGCGCTGTGAAGATTTTCTCTCTCCAAAAAGGTTGGAGAGAAAGTCAAACAATCAAGTTGATAATTAAGAAAATGTAATGCCTAATGATAGTTAACGTTTTCAGGAATAAAATAATAATATGTGGATTAACTATGGTTGATTAATTAATAGTAATGGATTAAATGTATGAATGATTGTTACAGTTATTTATAGAAGAGGTCAAAGTGTTATTTTTATATAAAATTATAAAATTAAAATTAATTTTCTTTAATTTATTTATTTTATATAAAAAATAATAATATTATAAATATTTAAATTAGAATTAAATTTAAATAATAAAATGATATTTGTTTAATGTTCATGGATAATTTAATGGAAAAATGTTTTTACGAAAGTATTACATAAAGTATGAAAACCAAATTTACTTTGGTCAACATTATAAATAATTCAATGTTCTGAGGAAAAATAGAAATGTAGAAATAGTAAAATATTATTGTTTTTAACCGTAAATAAATATTATTATAAAATTATTTTTTTAATTATATAAAATAATGAGAGAAGTAATTGGTACTTTTGTTTTGAAATAGGAATAATTTTGGATGGATGAATTTGAAGATATTAGATTTAGATGTTAATATACAAAATATGAATAATTTTGGATGGATGAATTTGAATATTAGATTTAGATGTTAATATTACAAAAAATGATTGAAGTAGAGGGATTTACGGGGCTTGATTTATTTTTTTCATTAAAAACAAGGTTTTTATCAATCCAAATAACAATTTTAGTAAATATTGTTGTGTACAATCCAAAAAGGCAAAATCATAAAATATTTATTCTTATTTTTTATAAGAATGGTCTAAATTTATGCCCAAATCACAATTACATAATCATATTTTAGTGATATGAGTTCCTATATGATAATATCTTGTTTTAGCATTTTTTTATGGTATTATGATTATATGATTATGATTACCTGAGGTGCTAATTCAGAATGTAAATTTGCATCTTTTTCTAAATGATGAAATTATGACTTATTTTATGGAAAAAAAATTAGATTTTAGTGATGATAAACTAGCAAAAGTCAAAATTGTAGAACATTGAGCCTTCTTATTTTCTATAGCAATAGTCTGGGAATGTGACAAAATAATTGTTTTCCAATTATTAAGAATATGAGGAGAACTGAGAAATTTCACCTAAAATATGATAAGAATCAGTTTGGATTGATGGGATCACAAATATTGTATATTAAGATTGGACAACACAATTATAGTAGTTGCAACTCATGGTGTTAAACCCATTAGATGTTATCATTACAAAATCTAGCTATAATACATATATTCGAGTGATGAAACCATTTTTATATTAAATAAATAAGCCACTTCTTTGTCACATTCCAATAATCGAAAAATGAAAAAAATTGAAATCATGGAATGTTTAGGGTGGGTGAGACTTTTAGTATTTTTTTTGTTGTTGTCATATTTCAACAATGGAATAATGAAAAACATTGAAATTAAATTATAGAATGTTTAGGGTGGGTGCAACCTAATGATAGTCTCTCATGAAAAGTTACTCACAATGTAAACTTAAAAAACAACAAGTTTTTAACTTGGAGGGATGATTTGAGTTACTTATACAATGAATATAGTGGAAAAATGAAACTTAGGATAATGAATTAAATTTTTGAATATATAACTTTTATTTATAGAAATTGTGTATAATGCATATGTTTTCATTAATGGTAAGTTTGAGTACTTAAATGAGGAAATTTCACTACAGAACATATCATTCTTGTGCATACCTATTTTTCCAAAATTTATAATCTTTATATCTCTCTTTCTCTCTCTTTCTATATATATATATGAAAGTTATTAAATATTCTTGAAATTACAATGACTTCCACTAGCGCCACATAAAAGTGCCTTAACATTATCAACAACATTTAATTTTAATTTAATTTCAATTTTTTTACTTTTTATATTGTAGGTCTATGTGTTTATTAGTGAATCATAATTTTCCTTTTTTCAAATGGTTAAGGAAAAAATGGTTATAATGAAAATACAACAGGGATGTATTTTAAGATTTTTATATATGTCATATATAAAATTAGTAAACACTTATTTTGAAAAAAATAAAGTTTTTGAATCTAGAGTCGACTCTATATGCATTTATAGTTTCATATAAATGGCTTTGTCTAGCCTATAGAAAATAATGTCAAAAGTAAAATTTTATATAACAAAATATATCATTCAAAGTAATATACAAGCTATCTTTCAAATAAAATAAAAAATTATAGCTTGTCATTGTTGGACACCTAATCCTAAATGGGTTAGTGTGGAAGCCGAACAGACTAAGTAGTCCAAGGGACCTTGGGATGTGAATCCCAACGGTCACCATATTGTACTATAAATGTATATCAATTGTGAATAAAATGGTAATGCATGCTTTATCTTTCCTATTGTTTCTCGCTGTCCATGTCTGTTTAACAGTCATTAAATCCCAAAAAGTCGCATTTGCCTTTGGAAGAAGGTAAGTTTTTAGGGCATATTGTCTCCTAAAAACAAAAAGGAAATTTAATATTTTCCGGGTAAAATAAAATTTCTTAGAAGATTTTTTCTAAATCATGCTAAAATTATTAAGGAAGTAACTATTATATTGGAAAATGATAGAGAGATGTATTTTAAGATTTTCATATATGTCAAGACAAAAATATATTAAAAATAGTAAATACTTAATTTTGAAAAAAAAAATAGAATGTCTACTCTATATGCATTTATAGTTTCATGTATAATGGATTTGTCTAGCCTAGAGAAGATAATGTCAAAAATAGAATTTTATAGAACAAACTAAATCATTCAAAATAACATATAAGTCGTCTTTCAAACAAAAGTAAAAAAGGCTTGTCACTAAATCCCAAAAAGTCACATCTTACTTTGGAAGAGGGTAAAATTTAAGGACATATTGTCTAAACGGATGATTAAGGATTGACCCTCACAAAGTTCAAGTTGTAAATAATATTGGAATTCCTAGAAACAAAAAGGAATTTTTTTTTTTTGGGAAAAAACAATTTTCTTAGAATATTTATTCTAAATTATGCTAAAATTATTAAGAAAGTAACTATTATATTGAAAACACAGAGAGAGGTGAAGTGGAATCCTAAAGCAAAGTCTTCATTTACTCGAATAAAAATTTCTTTAGGAGAATATCCAATGTTGATAAGCTTAGATTATGTTAATCCTTTCCATATATTTTCCTTTGCATTAGAAGATATCATTGCAGTAGTGCTTTTGCAAAAGTATGAGAAAGGTCAAGAACAACTTATTTCCTTTTTTCAATTTTTTTTTAAGAGATGTTGAGTTGAAGTATGATGTTTATGGAGAACATGCATATGATCTAGTGAAATATTTAAAGGATTTTAGGAGCTCCGTGTTGCATTCTCATATTATTGCATATGTTCCTATCAACTTCGTCTACTGACAATTATCACACAGTCTAACAATAATGGCAAGAGGTGCAAGTGGATTACAAAGATTCAAGAATTTGAAATGGAGATAAATCCCACCAAACTAGTTAAAGGAAAAGGATTGCTAAAATCTTACTTGAGATGAATTCTAACGTATTGGGAATAAACTTTGTTTTATCAGTCACAAATTTATATCACGAAGGATGCCAAGAGTTTTCTAATGGAGAGCTAATTCAAGAACACTTCCCAAAAGTAGAAAAGAAATATTTATCTTTAGTTGGTGTAAAAATATCATTTTTTATCTACAAAATCTAAGTTGCCCCCTACTTTAGATAATAAAAGATGAGATATTTGAAACTATAGGCTATGGAATATTGCATTGTGAATGAAAACTTATATTGGAAGGACACATTGGGAGTTCTATTATTATTCTTGACAAAGGAATAAATATAAGTTATTGTGATGAATTTCAAAATGGATTGTGTGGAGGTCATCATGCTTGGAGGGCCACTGCATACATAATTTTAAGATCAATATTTTACTGGCCTAAATTATTCACTAAAGTAAATAAAAAAGTTTGAGCTTGTACTCAATGTTAGATATTTGTAGGTAAGAAAAAGTTACCCTCCCTCCATGTCACTCATATTCTAATTGAAGCAACTTTTACATAGTGGGGTTTATATTTGATAGGTGAAATCCATCCTCCCTCTAGTGTAAAACATAGATGGATACTAACAACCACTATCTATTTCATTGAGTGGGTTGAAGCCATCCCAACTAGAGAAACCATAGATTATGTTGTTATAATATTTTTAGAGTATAATATGTTATCAAGATTTGGATGTTCAAGAAATATTATCAAAGATAATTCTTAGGGATTTAAAACCATGAATATGGTTCATTTTTGTCAAAAATATAACATCATATTAAGTCACACCACAATATATTATCCTTAAAGAAATGGCCTTGCAAATCTTCAAGTAAATATCATGAGAAATATAAGAATACTATTGTCTAAAAATAATAAGAATTGAGATTCTCAATTGAAGTATGCACTATGGGCAAACAAATTTTGACAACCAAAAGGTCTACTGGTAAGTTGCCTTTTGAGTTAGTGTATGGGATGAGTGTTTTTATCTCAATCAACTAACATTACCCGATTCTAAGTTGTTGTAAGATTCATATGAAAATCCATAAAATGACCAATATGATCAATCAACTAGTGGAATTGCAAGAATATATAGAATAAGTGAAAGAAAAGTTGCAAAGATATTAGAAAAATATGAAGCAATTTTTTAAGAGAAGAGAAAAAGAAAAAGATTTCAACCCTAGTGATTTAGTTCTCATATGGCATAGTACAAGAGAGGATAAAGGAAAGCACGTGAATTTTGTTTTTTCTTCAGGTCATTTAATATTGCATCAGTCAAAGAAATAATACATTCATTCTAAAAAATCTAGAAGGAGAATATTTGGATTTGTATGCCAATAGACAACATTTTAAGAATTTTATTTAGTAATGAAGTTCAACACCTCACCGTTTTATATATTGGTATGTTTGAAATTTCCATCATGTCATTTTCAGTTCAGATGTTACTCCAGAGACTCCAAGCTTGTTATGCTCTTGACCTGCGAGAAGATGCCAAAATACCAAATATATGAAGAAATACAACCCAGAACATAGAACATCAAGTATTTTATTATTCAGAGATGAAAGAAATGTTCACTTGCCTCTTCGAGGGGGCAACCTCCAGCAAAGTAAAGCTCAATTACAAAATAAGACATGACACTCCTCAATGGTTTACATAAGATTCATACATGAAATACCATGGTTCTCTCAATACCACCTATCTAATACCATGGACCATTTGCAACTAACTGTGGTCCCTTTCTTAAATGTGGGCCAACCACTTACAATTATTAATACAGGCTTTATTGACTATTTAAATAACTATAACTATGACTCGACCCTATTACATAAATAAAGGGGTTAGGGTTGGACCCTAACATGCCCTCCCCCATAAAAAACAACCTTGTCCTCAAGGCTGAAGCTGCGGAAACTGTTGAAGAATAGTGGCTGGTTCCCAGGTCGCATCTTCTGGAGAGGTGTCTTTCTACTTGACGAGGACTTCCTTGATTGTGTGGTTGCACGAATGTTGTTCTTGCGTGTCAAGGACCTATTTAGGTCAGAGCCAGAGTGAACCTTCTTCATCCAATTTAGGTAGACTGGTTTGAATAATGCAATTGTTCCCCACCACTTTCTTGAGGCATAATACATGGAATACGGGATGGATTTTTGAAGTTGGTGGCAAGGCTAGCTTGTAGGCTACTTCTCCAATGCGCTGAAGTATTTGATAAGGTCCATAGATTTTTGGAGCTAATTTTTGACAACCCTTGTCTTTGAGTGATGTTTTCTTGTATGGTTGCAGCCTCAGGAACACCTGACCCCCTTCTTGAAATGTGTGCTCTGAATGATGTTGGTCTTCCTATTGCTTCATGCAATTTTGAGCTTTATGGAGATTATCTTTTAGATGGGCTAGCATGGTTGCACGATTCTGTAGGAGTTGATCCATTGCTGGCACCTTAGAGGATCTAGGGAGATAAGAAGTATGTGAAGGTGGGAGCTGACCATACACTGATTCATATGGAGTCATCTTGGTGGTTGCATGATAGTTAGTATTATACCACCATTCAGCTAGAGGTAACCACTCTACCCATTGATGTTGCTTTTCTGAAGTGAAGCACCTTAAGTAGGTCTCCAAACATTTGTTGACTGCTTCAGTTTGACCATCAGTTTGGGGATGATAGGAAGTACTTAGTTGGATTTGGGTGCCTTGTAGCTTTAAAAGTTCTTACCAAATGTTATTGGTGAAGGTCGGGTCACGATCAGACACAATGGAGGTGGGCATTGCATGTAGTTTGAATATCTGGTCCATGAAAGCTTGAGCCACCAAAGTGGGGGTAAATGGGTGGGGTAGGGCGCAAAAATGAGAATATTTAGAAAGTATGTCCACAACCACCATGATGACTAACTTGTTGCCTGACTTCAGAAGACCAGTAATGAAATCCATAGAAACATCCATCCAGATTAAGGCAGGGATGGGAAATGGTTGTAAGGTGCCTAGGGACTTGATTGTTTCTCCTTTGTGGCATTGACACACATCACATTCAGCTACAAAAGTAAGAATGTCAGTTTTCATGTCTGTCCAAAAGAAAGAACGACAAGTGCAAACATAAGTCTCCTAAAAACCTGCATGGCTTGCAGTGGGAGATGAGTGCAACTATGCCAAAATGCGTGTTTTTAGCGTGGATGTCGGCGATATCACTACTCTATCCTTGTAGCGAAGAATCTCACCCTTACAAGAGTAGTCCATTGTCGAATTAGGATCTGCTCTCAAGTTATTAATGAGTTGGGAGAGAGAGGGATATGAAAACTATTCCTTGTGGGCTTCTTCAATCCAATCCAGTATGGGGAGAGAAATTGATAATAGGGTGCTTTCATCCTTAAATTGGCGTGATAAAGCATCCGCTACTACATTTTCGCACCCTTTCTTGTAAATTATCTCATAATCATATCCCAACATTTTGGTCAACCATTTATTTTGTTGGGGTGAGGATAAACATTGCTCCAAAAAATATTTGAGGCTTTGATGGTCTGTGCAGATTTGGGAATGCCACCCCAATAAGTATGGTCGTTAGGTATCTACTGCATGTAAGATGACCATCATCTCCTTCTCATAGGTAGATTGTCCCAGATGTTTCCCACTTAGTTGTTGGCTGGTGAAAGTCAAGGATCGACCTTCCTACATTAAGACAACACCAATACCAGTACCTGAAGCATCATATTCAATCACAAAAGATTTGGTGAAGTTGGGTAGTGCCAATATGGGAGTGGAACACATGGCTGTTTGAGAGCCTTAAATGCCTATTGTGCTTCATCAGTCCAAAGGAATGAATTTTTCTTGAGAAGGTTAGTGAGGGTTCTAGCAATGAGACCATAATTGTAGACAAATTTGTGATAGTAGCCTATGAGACCCAAGAATCCCCTCAAACTCTTCAAGGTCTTTGGTTGGGGCCAATCCTACATTCCCTGGATCTTTTTTGGATCCACTCGGACACCTTCATGACCCATAATGTGGCCCAAATATTCAGGTTCTTCCATGCCAAAAGAGCACTTGGACAATTTAACAAATAATTTATGCTTCCGGAGTAGTTGCAAGAGAAGGTCTACATGCTAAAGATGTTTTTCCCAGGTGAGGCTATAGATGAGAATGTCATCAAAGAAAACGAGGACAAATTTTCTAAGATATGGTTTGAGCAGGTGATTCATGAGGCTTTGAAAAGTGGATGGGGAATTATAGAGACCAAATGGCATGACCAAGAACTCATAATGGCCTTCATGAGTTCGGAAAGCAGTCTTGGGAATGTCTACTTCTTTCATGCGTATTTGGTGATAGCCTAAGCGAAGATATAGCTTAGTGAAGAATTGAGCACCATGTAATTCATCCAGCAAATCATCAACAACCAGGATAGGGAATTTGTCTTTAACCATGCATTTGTTGAGGGCCCTGAAGTCTAGACACATGCGCCATTCACCATGACCAATGGTGATGAATAAGTACTGATGCTAGGATGAATGACACCAGCTTCTAGGGGTTCCTTGATTATTTTTTCAATTTCATTCTTTTGGGAAAAAGGATATCTATATGGGCGCACATTCAGCGGTTGTGCCCCTGGGACCAAAGTGATTCTATGATCATGTTCCCCTCTAGACGGTGGGAGCTATTTAGGTTTGTCAAAGATCTGCTGGTGGAGGTTTAAGACCTGTTGCATCTCAAGATGAATCTGAAGAGTAGTGGGGTCAATGGCCTGGATGGAATTAAATTGGGTGATAACTCCATGATGGCCCTTTTCCAACAACTTTTCCATTTGATACGAGATGATGATAGAAGGAGCACCTGCCTGGAGTCCATGGAGGGTATGCATGTGGTCATTCTGCTTAAAACTCATATATAACTCCTAGAAATCCATTATGATTGGGCCTAGTGTGCGAAGCCATTCAACACCCAAGACAATGTCACAACCACCCATGTTGATTGCAAACATGTGGGTATTTAGTTGGTAATCTCCCATCTGAAGTTTGATATTTTCACAGTGGCCTTCACATTTCATTGTCCCCCCATCAACAATCTGGACCTAGAAATTAGAGACTGCCCTGACAAAACAATGAATAGCTTCAACGACTCTCTAATGGATAAAGTTATGAGTGCTACCACTCTCAATCAATACTACTACAGGGCGATGTTTAATAAAACCTCTGATTTTGAGAGTTTGGGGCGCAGAAATGCCTGCCAAAGCATGTAGCGAGATAACTAGTTCTTCTGGCGTAGCTGGGAGCTCATTGTCCTCTGGGGTGTCTTCATCTTCCTCCTATCATCCCTCAAGAGGTGGGGCTTCCTCAGATAAGATGTTATCAATAACATCAATTTGAAAGAATTTGGGTTCCTTGCATTTATGCCCCAGGGAGTATTTGTCATCACAGTAGTAGCACAATCCTTGTTTTCTTCTTTCAGCCATTTCTGTTGGTGACACCTTTTGAACCTTAAGTGTTTGGGTAGTGCCCTAAGCCTAGGTGGGGCGTCCCTTGGCTATAAAATTTGGACAAGGTGACTGGGCAACTAAAGCATGTTCCACTTCGATAGCCTTTTTGCAAGCGTCCATCCATGTAGGTGGGTGGTACATCCGGACATGGGCTTGGATGGCTTCGTTGGGACCACTCATAAAACATTTCAAGTAGAATTCATCTCCCAGACCTTCTGTGCTGATGAACAACGTCTCAAAGGTTGTAATGTAGTCTTTTACTGTGCCTCTCTATCGGAGCTTGGTAAAATGACCCAAAAAATTAGATTCGCGGTCAAAGTGGTCACAAATGGATTTTGAGAACACCTGCCAAGTAATTTTCTCGGGATAGAATTTCCGATGCCACTGCCACCATTGCCATCTCTCTTAGTCCAAGTAAAGGCCTCCCACACGTAGTTTAGTTTCATCATCTATGATATCATTCGAAGTGAAGTATTGATCAATTTGTGCTACCCATACTGTCGGATTAGAGCCATCAAATTTATACATGTCCAGCTTGGGTGGTCAAGGGTGAGAATGTTGGTGATTTCCATAGAAGTGAATATGATGGCAAGATTCTCCTTCAAGCTCTTCATTAAAATCATGTGCCTCCGAATGCAACCCTAACAAGCTCCTTTTGAATGTGTCCATGAATTTTTGCATTTGATCCGCTAAGATCTGGAAAGAAGCCAACTATTTTTTAAGGATCTCGATCTTCTCATTGGCCATGGCTTGAGCTTTGGTTTCTACCATACACAGATCCTAGTCACTTGTCGTCATTTTGAAACAATTTGGGATCGCTTGAAAATTGAAGCTGATAAGTGAATGGTCCCACTATGATCAGCTCGTCATCCTGATGCTTATGGGCTAAGTCTCATATAAGTGTCCCCGGCCTTATATATATATAGATATATATAATATAATATATATATATATATATATATATATATATATATATATAATATATAACACCCCGCTTATCAATACTATAGTGGCCAATTTCCAGAAAACTTAATCTTGCCCAATGCCCTATGAGAATTGCCCCAGGGTATAGGAGCCACAAGTGTCACTGCACAAATGGTCAGATCTGCCTACGAAACCCCCAACTAATGAATGTGAGTTGGATTGCGGCTGCGACAGAACCCTGGCTGCTAGATCTAAATGGTATTGTGGTGATAGATCGCAAGATACACAAGGGTCCAATAGTAGTACTTGGCCTAATCTTTCAAGGAATTAGCTAAGGAGTATCAACCATACCCTTAGTCTTACTACCAAACTACCCTATCGTACGCGCGAGTAATCTCCTCGAGGGCTGTTCTTAGTGTACTGTAGCAACAAGATGGCTGACAGTTTATCTAAGGCGAGGTTTCAGGTGAGCCTAGGGGTCTTCTGATATACCCTGAGGGTACGTGGAAGATAGTCTGTGGGCGGTTATGTCTAATTCACTACTACTCGAAGGGATACCCACAGGGGTTACAAGGGAGTCCAACAAGTGTGATCACCTCTTGTATTTCCTACATGCATGCCTCCCCAAATCCGTAGGTTTATGCTCTCAATGACAAATCTCGTGGTTTAAAGCCGTTGGAACACGTCTCTAGCCTTAAAAAAAAATATGCTAAAAAATGGAGATACCACCAGCCCCGGAAAGCGTTCTGATACCACTTGGTATGCTCTTGACCTATGAGAAGATGCCATAATACCAAATATACGAAAAAATACAACCCAGAGCACAGAACAATATAAGAAAAACAACAAGTATTTTATTATTAAGAGATGAAAGCAATGTTCACTTGCCTCTTCAAGGGGGCAACCTCTAGCAGAGCAGAGCTCAATTACAAAATAAGACACGACACTCCTCAATGGGGAGTCTCTATCCTTTATATAGGATTCTTACATGCAATACCATGGGTCAGTACCATTGTTCTTTCAATACCATCTATCTAATATCATGGCCCATTTACAACTAACTGTGGTCCCTTTCTTAAATGCGGTTCAACCACTTACAATTATTAATATGGGCTTTATTGACTCTTTAACTAAGTATAACTATGACTCGACCCTATTACATAAATAAAGGGGTTAGGGTTGGACCCTAACATGACTCCAAGCCTAAGGTGACGAAATTAATTTGCGATTCTTACTGTCTCCCAAGGAGACACTGATGAGCCTCATAAATGGGTAATTATATGGGCTCATTTTACCTCCTAACCTAGTCAAATCAACCATTCTCTTAGCTTATTGTATGATTTTATGATTATATTTATGCTTATAGGGTGAGTTGAGTTAGTTATTATGACATGTGGTCTAACATGTATTTAATACAGATTATTGATGGATTTCGAGGTCAAAGTCAAGGATCTAGTGGTCAAACTGCAGTAATAACTCGAAGTAGATAGAGGATAGGACTTATAGGAGGGAATCCCCCTCATTTATTTCTCCTCACTTCGAATTCCCCTTCATTCAGCTCGAAGTAGAAGCAGCCAAATCATGAACTAGAAGGCAGCTGAGCAAGTGGAAGATGATTGATAGTTATCTCGAGTTTTGGGAGCCAAGCCTCCCTGATTTTAAGGAAGTTGCTTGTAACTTCATATGTATAAGTAGAGAGGCCTAGGGCCTCACTAGGGCCGAATTTTTTTTTGCTTTTGTAAACTCTGCTCAAATTTCGAGCTTACTATTTTATGACAGTTTTATGTAATCTTGCTATTTTTTGATAATCAAGATGGAATCCTTTTAGAGCTAGCACTGAGTTGCCTCAGAGGGCTGAAGCTCTTGGGTTAGGGCCCAATCTAAGCATCCAAGCTTCTCTTTACTTGTATTTGTATGCTTTACTTCAGTTTATAGATTAGTTTGCTGTTAGATGTATTTCTCTTATGGTTAAGAATAGGTTGCTTTTGATGATTTAGTAGCTTGCTTCCATTTGTGCTTTTTGTAGTAGGTTAAGTAGTGATCATAGAAGATTCAAAAGGATAGAAATAGTGCCTTGGCCTCTCTTCCTCCCTCTAGGACCATGATTTGAGGCAAAGACTCTCTTGCTCCCCCGAAAACATAAATTTTCCTCATTCCTAGGACTTCTAGTGTTTGAAACTCTTTAGTAGGTTGATAGTCTAGTTTTTCTTTGCTTTAGATCTTCTTTATCATGTTCACTTCCTAATTTGCAATATTCCTTTTGCATGCTTTTCGTTCTTACAACATTTCCTAGCATTTCCTTCTATACATCATAGTTTATGCCATTTTAATGCAAAACTTTGTTTTTCCTAGGAGATGAATTCTGCCCTGTTTTACCAGGAATCACACACTCCATCTGATCCATGCCCTATAGGTCTCCCAAACCTCACCTCAATTCTGCCATAGCTTCCTTCATTTTTCATAGAACTTCTTCCTCTCTCCTTGAGCAAACCCAATCATCTTTCTCTCTTCTGGTGATTCATGGTAGATCTTAGGCGCCCTAACACCTCATTCAAACTTTCATCCACCTTTTCCACCAACTCTCACACCCTCAAAACAACAAAAATTTCTCTTGGCCTCATCTTGTAGGCCTCCTGTAGTTTCCATGTTTTCCTCTTGTAGTTTCCTGTGTCCTCCTGCAGTTTTTCCTGTAGGCTTTCTTTTGAAGGTTGAGTGTGGGAAAAGCCTCCAGAAGGCCACCTAAGACCTCTTAGGACCCATCCACACCATCCTACATCCTATCAAGCTCCAAAACCGCCCTCTAACGCCACCTATTCGCTGCCACACTCACACACAATAAATTAGATGCATGTTAAATTCACATAAAAACACATAAAAATCCAAAAATATGTCTTTTGCTTATTTACTTCCAGAAATAGCATGGTTAGATGTCGTTTACTTCCTTGAGTAGGTAATGGCATTTCTTTTATGGTTTTCATAGTGTTTTTGGAAAAAGTATAATTAGCTTGTTAATTAGGGTTTACTAGGTTTTGCTTTACATTCCAGTATTTCTCCTTTCTGCAGTTAGAATAACATCTATAGAGTAATCTTTCTTTCCTTTCATCACACAAAGAACTTCTTATGAAATCTATAGAAGTTGGCTTGAGCTCCTAGTGATCTCGCGTCGGCTGATCAAGTGACAACCTACAGTGAGAATTAGTACTTGTGCATAGAGCATCGATGCTTCCAAGTTTGTTACGAAATACCAGGTTGATAAAAGTAAAGTTGGTAGCCCAGGAGTTGCAACATTCTTGCTGCAATACTGGCGCTCACCACTTTTTAGCATTGTTGCCAGGGAAGCATCAGAGTATTCTGTGATTACTGCTTTCCTATTGCAACATTATGCTAATAGTTTATTTCGGTAAAAGTAGACTAGTCATTTCTTTTCTTTCGGTTCTGAATTTCCTTGCTTTCCTTTTCAATTATGCAAATTTCCATTCAGCAAGTTCATTTCAACTAGTTGCAATTTGTTTTGTTCAATCACAATTTCAGTTTCTGTAGGTACTTTCAGTGTGGGGAAAAAGAATAAAAAAACGAACCAAAAATATTTCCTTTCATGCCTCGTAGGAGTAGAGATAAATTAGGAAAAAAATTTCCCAACACCCCCACTGCTCCACACAGCCAACCTTCTCTCTTCTTCGGTGGCTACAATCAAGAAGCACCCTTAGTTGAACATCCAAACATATTTGAAGAACCTATAGGGGAAGAAGAAGAAGAAAACATTCCTCTGGAGCCAATCGCTGAAAACATAAATGCTAGGGGAAATGGAGAGAGAATAGAGGGTACCTTCCCCATTTGGGAGACCAATGGGGACACCAAAATGAAGAAGGCTTTGATGTCAATAGAGTTTGAATTCAATACCCTAACGATGGTAGCTCAGCTGGACCTAGACCTCAGCCATGCATAGAAGGAGAGATTACTTCAGCTCAATGGATTGGATGAATACAGATTGCAAGCCCTTCTCCATACAGAGGTAGTTCAACTTCAGAGAAATATATGGCATGACAGAAATATCAGGGAGAAGCAATTCCAATAGAGAGATTGGGCACTACTCTATGATTCAAGATATAAGGATTTCAAAGGAAAGCTAAGGACAAGATGGTTGGGACCCTACACTGTGGAGAAATGCAATGACAATGGTTCAGTTTTGATCATAACCATTGATGATGAAGCCATCCCCATGCTTGTCAATCGACATCGGTTGAAATTCTACAAGAAACCCCTCTCCAAGCGAGAGTGTATTGAAGATTTGAATAAAACAGTGATGGTAGTGGAGCATTTCTTAGCTTCCACTTCACCCACTCACTGAAGAAAAAAGAGAAAAAATAAGGACTCAAGTGAAAACCTCCCTGAGGCGCTTGAGTCCCATCATTGGGTTGGAAACCTCTTCTAAGGCAGCCCAATGATGTAAAAAAAAAAGGAAAATAATAAGATTCGTGGGTGAAAACCTCCCTTGGAGGTGCCCAGGGGCAGGCAATTAAGGTTAAAACCTCTCTGAAGTGCCCTAGTTGTCTAAAAAAAAAGAGAAAGAAAAAATGAATTTTTATTGCATTGCAGGTTTGCAGGAGTACTACAGGGAGCAGAAGAAGGTGCCAAGGGGACCCTAACATTCATACCAACATCCATCTCATCTTCTTCACACCTTCCTCCATCATTTTTGGCATCTCTTTCACCCCACTGTACCTCTTCTTCCAAAACTATGTTTTCTACAAGAGGCTCTGTTTTTTCTACAGGAAGCTCCTGTAGGAATTATAGAGGGCCAAAAGTGTCTACAGGAGGCAGTTTGAGGGACAAGAAAAGCTTCATGAGGAACCTATAATCCCTCTTACCATATTCAAACCTCCTTTCCATCACTTCCAAGCCTGCATCACACTCCAAGCATCATTATTTTTTTTTTCCCTTTCCAAGAAAAAACACGAAAACAATTTTTCAGTTTTGAAAAAAAAAACAAAAATAAAAGGAGGAAAAGACACCATTAACTTTACATGAAGCTTACCTACTATCCCTCCATCATTCATCTCCACCTCTAGCATAATTCTCGAGCTTCAAGCATAGGAAAATTGCTAAAGTTTCAAGGGGAGAAGTAGCTACAGGAGCTCCTATAGGAATTCTTGTAGCAGCTGATCCCATAGAAGTCTAGCACCAACAACAAGGGACATCACATCTGAAGGTTGAAAAGGCACATGAAGCTCAGCTCCAACAAAAGAAGAACCTGCAAAAACACACAACAACACATCAGTAAGCATAGGCAACAAGCATGAAGGAAAATGAAGGCATGCAGTAGAGAAAGCCACAACACTTCACAATTGATAGTAGCAAATACACTTGGATTACAGGTAAGTAGCTAAGTCACTCCTCTATTTGCATTTGTGTAATTAGGAATCATATGAAGGTAATGAGATGGTTGAAATCGAAATAGGGAAAGGTGGCCAGTTAACTTGGCAACCTTCATTTAGTTGACTCCACTTAACCGAGATATCACCCACACGTGCGCACAGTCAACTCAAGCAAAATATGCGAAAGACAGGTAGTGGGAGGAAGAATTAACTCCGATGTACTAATGAGGGGATGATTATGAGGGGGGTCATGATGACCAAGAAAGTGGGGACCAATGGTCCTAATCTGGGCAACGTACACCTTGCCAGCTTAACACTCAAAACCGAAAACAACCATAAAAGGTAATGAGTACTCCTCCCCGCGCATTCTCACCACCTTTTCTTTAGTTTCTCCTCATAACTCAGCCACACAACAGTTTTCTTATGCCCCCACAGCCTCATATCCACCATCCTCCATCGATTTCCTCCATATTTTTGCTCTCGACATCTTCTACAGGAGCCCTACAGGTTTTCTACATGAGCACGTACAGGAAATCTATAGGAGGGACAGTGGGCTTCTACAGGAGGGGCAATGAGTCATTTTGAAGGGAGGAAACGTGTTTTTTGGCACGAATTTCAGTCTGAAGAGGTAGGGTTCATGAATTCCCTTTGTTGAATATCAAAATGTGAAAGAGTTGGTCTCTAATTGAAGATAAAATGAGTCTTTAAGAGGGTATAAATACATTAAAAAAAATCTGTTTAAAAAAAAAAAACACAGTCCCCTTTGTTTTTCTATTTCACTCAAAATTCTTTGTTTCCACCTCCATATATGGTTTTTAAAAAGAAGTACAGGCAACATGAAAGGGGGGTTTATGAGAAAAGATCCTACTAACTCCACTAGGCTCCATGCACATCCTCAAGTGGTGGAAATATTTACAAGGGCAAACTGGATGAATTTCTTTGAGAAGTTTAGAGGGTTTGATGATGAAATTGCCCATGAATTTGCTCTCTCTCTGGTCCCTCACACAAGAACTCATGCTACTATAACTATTAGAGGCCTCTCCATTGAAATAACCCCTGAATTCATCAGTAGGGTCACTACCCTTCCTCTTGGGCTGCCTTGGCGTAAAGATGAGAAAATAATGGCCAGGCTACCAAAAGGAATTTTTTCCAAGATAATGAAACCCATGTTGAAGAAAAAAATGGAATTAGGAGGGCTAGTGCGCCATATCCCTGGGATGAGGTTAGCTACCAAGTGATCAAATACATTTCTTGTGAGGGGAGGCACAACATTGTTTATGGATATCATTTCAGAATCCTCTAATAATTGAGATATGGCATGGATACCCCAACACAACAAAAGCTCAGTATCCCTTACTTTCTCCTTTAGTCCCTCATTGACTCCAATACCAAGGTACAAGAAGGAAATTCACAGTAGCTAGCTCACTATGCCCTAATCAATATCCTAGTAGAAGAAGCCCTCCATACCTTGACAATCCCTATAGCATGGGAAGTTTTCAGAAATATGACAGCTGAGGATGATATCAAGGCATTAACCTATGATATCAGTCCTACTGTCAGTGAGGAGGGAGAACAACAAGGAGGAGAAGATGAAGCCAGTGGTGACATAGCAGAGCAAGAGAGGAAGGAGGAAAGAAAAGAAATAGAGGAGGGGAGAGTTGAAGAGACAGAACAAGAGGTAGAAAAAGAGACAGAGTAGGAGGAGGAAAAAGAGACAGAAGAGGGAGGAAAGGAGGCAGAGAGGATGAAGAAAAGAGAAGAGTCTCGTGAAACTTTGGAAAGAGAAGTAGCAGCTGCCCTCACTGCCCTCAGTACACCAATCAAGCAGAAGCAGAAGAGGAAAAGAAAAACCTCCATGTATTTCAAGGCAAGGAAGAGTGCCAGAATTAAAACAGGTAAACCTCAGCCCTTATCAAAGACTCCCATTAATATTGAAGATTCACCATCTGCCAAGGTGAAATAATCTCCTTCCAAGACACCCATAACCTATCAAAGGAGGACCACAAGATCTTCTACATGGAAGGGAAAGACAATTCTATAGGACCCCAAACCAGACCTACAGGAGGCTAAAACAATCCTATAGGAGACGTTGTCCAAACTACAGGAGACACAAAAACTTGAGGAAAATATAGGAGGACGGGCAAAGGTGAAAGAGGAAGCACAAGAGCTATAAGAACATGACCCCGAGCCTAATCTTGACTCCTATTACAGACTACTTGAGGGAGGTAAGATAATCCCATAGAAATTTGCAATTCCATTATTTTCGAATTGGAAAAAGAGAGAGTGAGAACGCATAGGTGGATGCAACGGCCAAGTCCAAAGGAGTTGAGGATATTGGCCACATGGAAGACAAACTCAGGGAAATGGGCAGGGAATTGAGTGCTCTTAGAGACAGAGAAGCCATTACAAGAAGCCACCTTGAGAATGAGAATGAATTACTAAGGAGGTAGCTGTAGGAGAAAGAGACTCATTTGGCATACATGGCTAGCTTATCCATAGAAGCATTACAATGCAGAACACCTACCAATTCTTATGGACTCTATCTGAAGGATCAATGACTTCAATTCCAAATAAAAACTTTGGCACAAAGAGGCATGATGCCTTTCTAAGACTACAGGTAGTTCATGGATTTGTGTGATCAAAGCACCTCTGAGGACAAAGAAAAGATCGCAGAGTTCTATCTACACAACATGGCCCTCATAGACCTGAATGTGTGGGACCTCAATGCCAAGCTAGGGGATCTGCAATTAATGGCCATGGCATCATGGATGAACCATGAAGAATTGCGGGTAGCATAAATCAAAAGATTGTTAATAAAATAGCAGAATGAACCATTGATGATAAGAGTTGAGCCATCAGATCCTATGGCACTCATCAGCACACACAACTTGCTTGCCAATGACCCTCAGATTGCCCCTAAATATCTAGCCAATCAGGAACAAGCCATTACACACTTTGAAGATATGCTTAGGCTACTTGGGGATGACTGTGTGCATGCATGCATGAGAAGATGGAACACCCTACTCCACAACCTGCAGATCAGAAAATACCATCCCCCATGAGGCTGAAGGAGGCATTGCAAAGAGTGCCCATGTACAAGCACTCCATGCAAAGGATGAAGGTCAATTGGATTGGCCTCAAACTGAGTCCTCCACTCATATTAGGCATGCTGGAAGGTGGAAAATAAGAAGAAGAGAAGGATCAGTGGAAGGACATAGACAAAAAAGTAGCATTTTATGGAGAACATGAGCATACCACAGTAGAAGCCTAGAATGCTAGGGAGGCCACTAGGGCCATGAAAGACCAAGAGATTGACTAGGTTGCTCAAAGGATGAGCAACACCTTCAGTCGGGGGTGATGATGAGCCTTATAAATGGGTAATTATATGGGCTCATTTGACCTCCTAACCTAGTCAAATCAACCATTTTCTTAGCTTATTGTATGATTTTCTAATTATATTTATGCGTATAGGGTGAGTTGAGTTAGTTATTATGACATGTGGTCTATCATGTATTTAATGCAGATTATTGATGGATTTCGAGGTCAAAGTCAAGGTTCTAGTGGTCAAATTGCAGCAATAACTCGAAGTAGATAGAGGAGAGGACTTATAGGAGGGAATCCCCCTCATTTATTGCTCCTCCTCGAATTCCCCTTCATTCAGCTCGAAGTACAAGCAGTTGAATCATGCATTAGAGGGCAACCGAGCAAGTGGAAGATGATTGATAGTTATCTCGAGTTTTGGGAGCCAAGCCTCCCTAATTTTAAGGAAGTTGTTGGTAGCTTCATATATATAAGTAGAGAGGCCTAGGGCCTCACTAGGGTTGACTTTTTTTTGCTTGTGTAAACTCTACTCAAATTTCGAGCTTACTATTTTATGACAGGTTTATGTAATCTTGCTATTTTTTGATAATGAATATGGAATCCTTTTTGAGCTAGCAATGAGTTACCTCAGAGGGCTAAAGGTCTTGGGTTAGGGCCCAATCCAAGCAACCAAGCTTCTCTTTACTTGTATTTGTATGCTTTACTTCAGTTTGTAGATTAGTTTGTTGTTAGATGTATTTCTCTTATGGTTAAGAATAGGTTGCTTTTGATGATTTAGTACCTTGCTTCCATTTGTGCTTTATGTAGCAGGTTAACCAGTGGTCAAAGAAGATTCAAAAGGCTAGCAACAGTGCCTTGGCCTCTCTTCCTCCCTCTGGGACCATGATTTGAGGCAAAGACTCTCTTGCTGCTCCAAAAACATAGATTTTCCTCATTCCTAGGACTTCTAGTGCTTGAAGCTCTCTAGTAGGTTGATAGTCCAGTTTTTCTTTGCTTTAGATCTTCTTTATCATGTTCACTTCCTGGTTTGCAATAGTCCTTTTGCATTCTTTCCTTTCTTACAACATTTCCCAACGTTCCCTTCTATACATCATAGTTTAGGCCATTTTAATGCAAAACTTTGTTTTTCCTAGGATGCACTCATTTCATTGGTTGCTTGATTTTATTGGTTGAATGTCAGTTTCTATGCAGCATATCTCTTCTAGTAGTAGGTCAAATTACTAGCAATCACACCCTACATCTAATACATGCCCTATAGGTCTCCCAAACCTCACCTCAATTTTTCCCTAGTTTCCTTCATTTTTCATAGAACTTCTTCCTCTCTCCTTGAGCAAACCCAATCATCTTTCTCTCTTCTGGTGAGTCATGGTAGACTTTAGGCACCCTAACACCTCATTCCAACCTTCATCCACCTTTTCCACCCACTCTCACACCCTAAAAACAATGAAAATTGCTCTCGGCCTCCTCGTGTAGGCCTCCTGTAGTTTCCTTTTTTTCCTCCTGTAGTTTTCCTGTGTCCTACTGTAGTTTTTCCTGTAGGCTTTCTTTTGAAGGCCAAGTGTGGGAAAAGCCTCCAGAAGACCACCTAAGACCTCCTAGGACCCATCCATACCATCCTACATCTTCCCAAGCTCCAAAACCGCCCTCTAACGCCACCTGTTCGCTGCCACACACACAATAAATTAGATGCATGTTAAATTCACATAAAAACACATAAAAATCCAAAAATATGTTTTTTGCTTATTTACTTCTAGAAATATCATGGTTAGATATTGTTTACTTCCTTGAGTAGGTAATGGCATTTATTTCATGGTTTTCATAGTGTTTTTGGTAAAAGTAGAATTAGCTTGTTAATTAGGGTTTACTAGGTTTTGCTTTGCATTCCAGTCTTTCTCCTTTCTGCTGTTAGAATAGCATCTTTAGAGTAATATTTCTTTCCTTTCATCACGCATAGAGCTTCTTCTAAAATCTATAGAAGTTGGCTTGAGCTCCTAGTGATCTCGCACTGGCTGACCAAGTGACAACCTATAGTGAGAACTAATACTTGTGCATATAGCACCGACGCTTCCAAGTTTGTTATGAACTACTGGGTTGATAGAAGTAAAGTTGGTAGCCCAGGAGTTGCAACATTCTTGCTGCAATACTGGTGCTCACCAGAAACTATCCCCATACACATGCATAACATGTGAAAAGGAAAATATGTATTATAGTATGATGTTAAAAGTTCAGGGATAGAAGATCATATTATAAGTGATGGGCACTTTAACATTAGAAATGTTAAATAATATCAACAAACTTGATTGGATAACATAGCTCAAATTTCAGCACTATCATTGATTTGTGGGAGCACATAATCTAATGGTATAAAGTGAGTGTGGTCCCAACTTTACATCAACATTTAGAGGGAGGTGGGGGGACATGGTTAGAAGTGGCACCAACCCACTTGTTAGAGATCTAAGGCTTAGATCTATTATGCCACCCCGCCCCCCCACCGCCCCCCCCTCTAAAGTCTAAAACTACTTGGGGGGGGTAGGCAATACCATTCAATGATGAAGGTGCTTTCCATGATTGTCGTGCTGACATTACATAGCAAAGGATTCAAGGGACATATGAGTAGCCATTACAAAGCCACATATGTATGAATAAATGAAGAATGTTGATGGGACTTTTTAGGGGGACAAAAAACATTACACTCCAGTTAAACACATGACATAATGATGTCATCACCGCTGTCACTAAAATTTTTGAAATTGATGCCCAGTAAAAGTAAAGTGGCCTAGATAAAGAAAAAGAGGAAAAATTATGCTCATTTTATTGTGAATGAATAGAGAGAAGCTCATGACCAATCTTCCAACTTAGTGAAAACAACATCTCTTGAAAATTAATTCCAGTTTCAGGTTAGCAAGCCTTTCAAGTGAAATCCTGGGTAGTTTCTTTCGCATTTCTTTGTCTTTAAAATAAATGGACTAAGTCTAGGATCTTAAAGCACTAGGTGTAGAGGACTGGACTCATCTAGCGATGGAAAACAATAAAGTTCTAACGAAAATGTGCTTGTTAAATCAAGCTCAAGAACACTATAGAGTGATGTAGAAAAATATTAATATCTTCACAAAAATATTGATAAATTGGTGCAATTGGGTTTACCTTCATGTTGGGATCAACATGATAATTTCATGTTTAAGGAAGCATATCAGGAACTTCTATATAGAAAAAAATGTAAAGAAGATAAGATGACAGACTTATGCGAGGTTTTAAAGGGTGAAATGATATTTGAAAAAGTTTCATAAGGAATTCCAACTATGGTAGTAGCTAAAGAATTTGTTCCTAATAAAGCCAAATTATAAAAAATTTACAAAGTTGCATGCGACTTTCAGAAGGATGGCTAGGTTCTAGTACCTGATAGGCGACTAGTGAAACCAATCAACGCAGTTTGCAATTTAAGTTCTTGGGAACATTATTTTAAATTTTCTTATGAAGCCTTTGTCAAAAATGAAATTTGTAATTCTACTTTTATTAAATTAATTGTATATGTTAATTTAGTACTTTAATTATAATTAGTTTGTAAGTTACGAAGGAAAATTGTTGCACTTATAGTTTAGTTTGTTAGGATATTCCAACACATATGAAATAGTTAAGTATAACTTGGTCTAGTGTAGAGTTAGGTAAAGGTTGTTTCTTTACTATGTACTTTTGTAACTTACAATCCGATGGTCATGATATGTTCTATACATGAATTGATCCGACGGTACATTCTCTCCTCGGTATTACCGACACTTGATCTGTGGCTTAACACATGATTGGTCCATGATCTCTATTTAAGGAGCATGAAGGGTCATTTGTAAGGTGACCGCTAATGAGAGAAGCTTATGTAAATTTTCTTTCTTTTACATTAACAAATTACCTGAAGTAGCCACGTTGGCTCAGGCTATGGACTATTTCCCTCTTTAAGGGTTTTAACCACATTAAGAATACTGATGTACTAATCTATAATTTGTTTGTGAGCGGTGCCCTTGGTGTTCTATCTAAGGAACTTACCCTGTAACTTCATACATGGTATCAGAGCTATTTGAGGGCTGCATCCGTTGGTGATCCAAATTCAAAACCGGTACAACTGCATCCGACTGTCGTTTTCTATATCTATTGTTTCTGACTACTTTCAGGCCGAGAGAACTGCTCTATTGTGTTTGGAGCATCTGTTCTAGTGAGGAACCCCTTTCGTTTCATGTGAAAAGGTTTCAGGTAGCCCTAGTTACGTCATTTTCAAGATCTGGAGGAATACAATCTTTATTTGCAGTTTTAATTATTTATCTCTCTGTTTATTTTATTTTATTTATCTCTCTATTTTTAATTACCGGATCTATACCTTTCATTTTTGCATATGCACTTTGCCCCACGACTTTGTGCAATCTAGGAAAATCAGAAACAGAAAGGAAGGAATTTTCTCATGCGTATGCTCTTTTCCATCGTGCCTTAGTGTGATCTCAGAAAATCAGAAACATCGAGGAAAATATTTAGTTTCCGGCGAAATCTAACTTCAAGCCGTAAGGTTTGGATTTAATTGCATGTCCGTTTTGGGTTGTGTGGTTTTTTTTTTTGCAGGCAAAAAGGGCTTTCTCAAGAAAGCACACACTCCAAAGCTTCAGTGACTAAAAAGAAAAAACAAACCCCTTCCTCTTTTCCAAAAGTTACTAACCTTTTAAACCAGTTCACTTGGTCCAAAGTTACTTTATGAGAATAGAGGTCTTGGGTTAAGTCTTTCTTTTTGTTCAATTACTTTTTTAAAAAGCACATGTAAATTATTTTTTAAAGTTACTTTATGTAAAAGTGTTCTCACCCATTATAAAAAGAGATTCACTTATAAATCTAAAGTCTCTTTACCTTTTATTTAAGTTACAATTTAGTGGGTAGCTCATAAAGTACCATTGTAAAAGTGACTTTCACTTATTTATAAAAGTGGGTCACATATTTTTTTTAAAGTGAGCTAATCAGATTAAGTTTGGAAAGAGGGGGGATTTTTTTTTATAAATATAACATTGTCATTCACTTTCGCATATTCACGTGCTTCATCGACATCTTCAACATTGTTTCTTCAAAAAGACATAAATTTTCCATCTGGAAGCCATTTTCAGAGCCGTTTTTTTTAATCGAGCTAATTTTTTGAGATCTTTTTATTGGAACACTTAGTTCCAACATCTACAACTTTAGTTTCTATTAAAATGGAAAGTCCATGCCAAGTTATTTTTGACAACACCAACTACTTCCAATGGGTGTCCTACATGGAGGATTTACTTATAAGTAAAGGTCTTTATAGAATAGCCTTAGAGAAAGAATCTAAACCTAAAGATGAAGATACCACAGTCAAATGGGAAAATAAGAAAGATGAAGCACGAGGGTTGATAGGGATGTCTATTTCTCCAGATCTTAGATTCCATATCGTAGAACTTGATACTCCTTGTTAACACCCAGGTTGTTCTCTTTGACTCCTAAGAGAATACGGCCGGGGTAACCACTAACCAATCTTTGGGCTG
>APFE030725426.1:0-15604 GCA_000404065.3 Pinus taeda
ATGCAATTACCACGTTGCAACCGTTGCAACGTGGTAATTGCATCACCACAATAACATAGCCCTCACTTACACCTTGTTAATACTTGTAATGTTATTTTTTACTTTGGCCAGGTCAAACTCATGCCTGCAATAAGACAATAAAGTATTTTAATTAGGGTAGAAATTTAATCATACAATTAAAATCTTTCAAAAGGCTACTTATACTAGCTTTAAGGTGCATGAGTTTCTCATACTGGAGAAAACATATGTAGAGGCATGGTATCCATAGCAAGGAGCTGGCATTCTTGTGGTCATGCTTCAAGTTAGTTGCAAGAATGCAAACGTTGACAACAATGACTAATTAAAATGATTTTTCAACAAGTCGTTAAACACTTTGGAGGGTTGTCTCAGAAATAATAAAGGGGTTGTGTTGAAAAACAATTCGAAGGAGTCTTAAGAGCCATCAAAAGAATTTGCTGTGTGATTACAACGAATAGTAAGCATTGTACATATAATGGCATAGAAGGCACATGGAGGGTAACGTGTGGAGCACATGGAGAAACAACCATCGACACATACAATGAAAGAGGCATTAAAATCAATGTGAAATCGAACAACGTGACTGCAAAAGGGAAGAACACCTTATTAGTCACCTAAATGTGCATGAAGCAACCTGTATACGCAAATAACACAAAGGATAGATATCATAGTCATTGCAGTGGTGATTTTGGATTCCAGTATAAAATAGCATGACAATGTTTGAGAGCATCAAAATAATGCCATGTCAATCATTAGAGTAACATATTGAGAGTGCGTTGTGGGAATTCAATGGTCAATGAAGGTGAAATGAGAAAATCAATAAGAGATTAGGCTCGTATCATGATATTCAATGGGTGCACATAAATGAGTCATGCATAAAAGGATTTCAATGTTTGTTGTGATGACAATCGCTAAAGACAAGTTGAGCAAAGTGGCCATGCCTAATACAAATGCCAGCAACACTTTGAAGAAAGCTAGGAATTGGGGTAATAAGAGGGGGATTAGATAACAAAGCACAAATGGAATTTTTGTTGCGGAATGTGACCACCACTATTGAACTAAAGTGTGATTGTCCCTATGTGATTAGACCACCTAAATGTAGAAATTCATGATGGTGAACCTTAGTGAAGCAACAAAAGAATGTGACTCAAGCTCCTCATCATATCTACAACTTCAAGTTGCAAAGTCGCAATGGAGAACTCCAACTATGCACCCTGAAATGTAGCCTGCATTAGGATGCAACTTTGCGACCTTTGCAAATCACAATTCCTTTTCATGACTTCCCACAAGTCGCCATTTCCATCCTCAGTTTGAAATTGTGGTTGCGATAAGACTGTGATTAAAAATTGCGATCAAGTCTGAAAGAAGAAATTAAATTGTCGTCCTCATTTCATCAATGACAAATCACACAAGCAAGTTATAGACCGCACAAGCACAGGTTAGTTGTGATAATTGAAAGTGCGAATTACATTGTTAAGGGAATTGCGACCTACATTATGCGATTTATGCATAACACTTGGGCCTATTACATATGCATTCAAAGGTGTGTTGAGATTGAGGGTCCAAATCACTTGAATATGAGAAGGAAGGTCATATGGAGGGGTGCCAAAATAAGTTCCTAGGTTGTGATAAATTTTGTAATTTTTTTAAAATCTTATTTAAGAAATTTCTAGAATTGTGAAAAACCTATGGTGTGCATATGAACCTTACGTTGGAAACACCACTGACAATAGAGATGAATGAGAATGTTGAAGGCATTGTGAAATATGTGCACTTTTATTCTACTATAAAGAGATTATGCCAGTTGTATTTTGGTGTTTAGACTCAATATTGCTTAGTAGACCATGTGAAGAAATGTAGGCCTGATCACATTGTCAAATTGAAAATGAATGCAAAGCTTGTTTGTCAGAAATGATGGTCAATGATGAACAAAAGAAGCAACTGCCTCTTATATCATACATGCCTTCTTTTATAATCAATGTTGATATTTCACATTCAAGAGTTGGAGATGATGGTCCATCCATATGCGCTTTTGTTGCAAGTATGAAATGGTCATTTTTCACTGGGTATGAAGCAATAATTCACACCCAAAAGCAATCTTTGGAAATTTTGGTGACTTGTATTGAAGGAGCACTTCCCAAACCTTATGAAAGATAATTCCAAGAGATTGAAAGGAGAAAAACAATGCTTAATACAAATAGGCCATGCTAGCTTTCCTTGCCAAGCCCTAATATAGATATCCATCTTTTAATGAGTATAAGGGACAATTTCTACTGTGCACTAGCCCAAGGGTACATGAAGAATGGAAATCCAATACTTGTTTTTGAAAGATACCCAAATTGAAGGATAACTAATCATGCTCATTTACAAGTCATTCTCACATCCTTGTCTAAAGCGTCAATTGTGTAAAGTGGATTTGTAAATGCAGGGAAGAAGGTAGCATTTGCGCTTGATGTGATTGAACTTGTAAAGAATGATATGGAAGACAAGATTCCATTGAAGTAATTACAACATGGAGGAGTGGCCTATTTCTTTATGGATCTCCCAAAGAATACTATATTAGCACATTCCCTTGAACTAAAGATTCCAATGCAAGTTTGGGCAATGAAACTACATCTAACACTTGTTCTGTGGATGATAGTAGGCTCATATATGAAAACATGACTGAGGAAGCCTAGAAAGACTTTGCAAAACCACTTGCTTTGATCACCATTGCACGAGAAGGGAATATACTAGGGTGAAATTAATATCTTTCTTTTAGTCAATTGATTTTGTTTTAATGTCATTCTCTGTTTGAAAGTGTTCGTGACCAGTGTTATTTGTTTGCAGGCAAAATATATTAATTTGCATGTAGCAAGCTAGGGTTACAAGAGGTTGTGCAACTAAGGTTTTACCAAACAGGCTAGCTGGCTCCATGAAGAGGCCAAAGGCATTATGTCAACCTTGATGACATGTGCATGCACAAGCAAATGGACATTTAACACAAAAAATGAGCATCGCCACCCTATTCATCAACTTGCAAGAATCACCATACCATTGCAACAACATTGGGAGCAAGCATTAGGGTTTCAAACAACCTTCTTTATTCTCCTTAGAATTTATCTACTATCATATTGTAAGTGTTTCTCATCATAATACCAATAGTGTTTTTGATATTGCTTCAAGCATGTAATAGTCACTACACGAGAGAGAGCAGTGAGAAAGATCAAGATTTGTGAAGGTAGATCAAAGGTCATAGTAGGTGAACAATCACCTCACCTCTATAAATGTATGCCACATCCTAAATGTAATTTGAGCACTTGAGCTAGGACTAGCAATAGATGGTTGATTTTTACTTGAAGAATTAGAGGCACTCAACTCTTGGAAGCTAGTAGAGAGAGTGGTGGTGGGGCTAGGGTTTTGGCTTTGAGAGATGGTGTGAGCAGCCCATGTTCCACTATTGGGCTTTGGTGATTTTCTGACTATGTACTTGTATTTACAACAACATTGATGAGAAGTATTTTCTTTCGAATCTTTGCTTCCTTATTCCACACAATGGAAGTAACATATTGTGAACTAATTTGTGGTTAACCTCTAACACTTTCTTCTTATGCATGTTTAAGATGGTTTTAGCTTACTATTCCATATTGTGGCATGTGTCTTGTTGTTGTTGTTGTTTCATTCTTGTATCTCATTTTGCAGATCGTCAATCTTGGGTTGACCTCATTCTTACTATCTGGGTATTCCTCCCTTGCCCTTACTTCTACATCTCCTCATTTTCTAGCCAAGAGCGAAAAACTAACAATATGGTAGTTGGGCCTACATACTAAAGGGGGATCTTATCCAAAACGATGTGAGGTCTAATTGGGACTTCACACTGTGGAGACCCCATAGCTGTTGGTTGCATCTAATACCATTAATGGATTTTTGGTGCTAGAAGGAGGGACAAATGAAAAGCTGAGCACTTGGACCCTTTATCTTAACCTCATAATTTTAAATGGATTTGTCTTGAATATTTGTCCTAGGTTTTTTTCCTAAAAGCATTAATCCATTGGTGCGAACGAAAATAGCCTATCACTTGTTGCAGTTTAATTTTAATGGCGAGGGTCGAACAATAGTATTTGGACACATGCTTCAAGTTCTTCATTTCTATCACTCTAATATAATATATTGTAAATATTTTATTGGCAGGTTGTTACCCTCACACTTAAAGGTCGTGTTAAGCAATGGTGCCACACATGGTCATCATGCTTTGTCTGTTGCATTACATCATGCATTCATCTCCTTGCATGGCATACTATTGACCTAGTACTAGAACCCTTCACAATCCTTGCTAATGCATGCCCCCTACAAAATTTTCATGCCATGATGAGCTTTCCATGTCCCTCTTTGCATATGTTGAAAAGCCTATAAAAGCTTCCAGGTCACTTGGCCCTAATTCTAAAACCTTAATGCTAATGATTGTGTGTGGCTGTGATGGTTACTCTAAGAGGCACCTTCTCTTAGAATCACTCATAAAAATCACATCTTCAACATTTTTCCCACAAGTTTGACTTATTAGAAAGGAAAATACAAACATGTTCTTGAGGGAACCTTAATCAGTTTAAATGACTTCTATCTGTAACTTGAACCTTGTATCTAGCATGGTCTTGAATATTTCATGGTATTTTTTCAATTTCCCACCTGCCAATTTGAGATTTGATGTGGAAGCATGGCACGAGGGAAAACCTAAAGCAAAAAATCCTTTAGTTTTTGTCAAGCAAGGAGCAACCTCTGTTTCCCGTAAAATAAGTTACGATCCCTCATCTTTCCTAGAAAAATTAATCGTAATAAATGATGCCAATGTGCACATACATATAATAAAATTGAACAAAGGGTAAATGATTGAGAAAGGCTTCCTGCACAAAGAGGTGGTGAAAAAAATCTGTCGAGGTACTAAACAGGGTCGATGGCAATAGGGCAATGTTTGTGATTCCTTGAGTGACTTCACCAGGGTACTAAATAGGCTCGTTGGCAGCATAGAAACACCAAAAAATCACTTTAAATATTTGTGTACAATAATACCTCTACCTTGTTTTTTGCATCATCATTAACTATTATCATGTGTCGACTTCTGGTTTAATGTTTAATGGCTAATGGGGCCTAGCTGGGATACATGGGAACACCATATTCATAAAAGGTCAAGAAACCCTAGGGTTACCCATAGTGTTTGTTCAATACTTCCTTTCATCATTTACAAGACTCAATCCATTATAGGGATGTAGGTAGAGATGTTTGATTCTACCAATGGTTTGCAAATTGTTGTAGCCGCTACAATAACACCCAACAATTTTGGGTACATCCAAAAATTTTAGGTCCCCCTCTGCCTGCATAAAGACCATAAGGGTTATGATAATGTTTCAAATTGATCTCCCTCAACAACCTCATTGCCATCAAACCCTATTATTGCTTGTGCTCACATGATGCATATTGTTGGTATCCTACACACTTTGACAATTTATTCAATGTATTAGCATTTGATCATCATCCCCTTTAATTGAGATCATCTAACCCACTTGTAGGTTGTATGTTCCATGGGGTGCATTCCAAAAGATAGGAAGATGTTTTATGTTTATAATCATGCCATATCTTGGCCTTCGTATACATGAGCCCATTAGGGTTTGAGTAGTTTTCGTCTTAGTTAAACACTGTCGAAACCTAAACTATCATGACCGGGAGTAAAGGACTACACCATCTTGACCTACCTTCCATCTTTGTGCTTACATTCCCTGGTGTAAATCCCCATAATCATTTCTTATCACATTTTTATGATGTTGCAAGTGCAATGATGAAATAGTTGCTTCACATACTTTGTCATGACTAAATTGGTAAAGAAATATGGTTAATTGTGGCATTAATATTGGGTAAAATGCATATTTGTATTGAAAGAGGTTTGTTACACCAGCCTCTTTTGTTTAGATACCATGCCTTTATCTATTTTTCATCATATGACCCACTCATGCACCTTAAACCTAGTATAAGTAGCCGTTTGAAAGATTTTAGTGGTATGATTAAAGTTCCACCCTAATTAAAACACTTTATTGTCTTATTGCATGCATGAGGTAGACCTGGCCAAAGTAAAAAATAATATTACATGTATTAAAAAGGTGTAAGTGAGGGCTATGTTATTGTGGTGATGCAATGGCCACGTTGCACCTGTTCTTCACAAAAGAATGTCAACTATAAAAAAAATATTAGGCATTAGCTGCTTTAGGGACGTAGTTTCCATTATGATTTATGCATTAGTTATAACGCGTGTATGAGTGATGCATTTCATTCACATGGGGCCTTCCACCAGAACTCTAGCTATTGTATATTGTCACTTGGCTATTCAATGTTGTTTCAAAGGACATGCTTCAAATTCCATAGCGAGGAGTTGCCGTTCTTTGTGGTAATGCTTCAAGTTAGTGGCAAGAATGCGGACATGGACAACAACTACCAATTAAAAGGCTTTTTCAACAAGGCGTCATACACTTTGGAGGTTGTCTCAGAAATCATGAAGGGGTTTTGTATAAAAATGATTCGGAGTCTTAAGAGCCATCGAAAAGAATGTGTTGTGCAATGTCAAAAAATCTAGAGTGATTACACTGAATAGCAAGCGTTCTACATGTAATGACACATAAGGCACATGGAGGGTAACGTGTGGAGCACATGAACAAACAACCATCGACATATACAGTGAAAGAGGCATTGAAATCAATGCGAAATAGAAAAACGCGACTGCAAAAGGGAAGAACACCTTATGAATCACCTAAATGTGCATTAGAAGCAACCTGTATACACATATAACACAAAGGATGAATATCGTAGTCATTGCAGCAGTGATTTAGGATGCCAGTACAAAATAATGCCTTGTCAATCATCAAAGTAACGTATTGAGAGTGCGTTGGGGGCAGTCAAAGGTCAGCGAAGGTGAAATGAGAGCATTCATCATATGCCAGGCTCATACCATGATCTTCAATGGGTGCATAAAAGGATTTCAGTTGTTTGATGTGATGATAATCGCTAAAGGCAGGTTGAGCTAAGTTTCCATGCCTGATACAAATTCCAACAATGTTTTAAAGAAAGCTAGGTAGTGGGGTAATAAGAGGAGAATTAGATAGCAAAGCGCAAATGGCAGTGTTGTTGCGGAATAAGACCTCCACTATTGAACTAAAGTGCGACTATCCCAATGTGATTAGAGAAACTACATGTAGAAAAATCGTGATGGAGAACCTTAGCGAAGCAACAAAAGAATGTGACTCGATCTCCTCATCAAATTTGTGACTTCAGGTCGCAAAGTCGCAATGGAGAACTCAAGCTATGCAACCCGAAATGCGACTTTGCCACCTCTGCAAATCGCAATTCATTTTCGTGACTTCCCGCAGGTTGCCATTTCCCTCCTTAGGTTGCAATTGTGGCTGCGATAAGAGTGAGATTGAAAATTGTGATCAAGTCTGAAAGCAGCGATTAAGTTGGCCGGCCTCCTCACTTCATCATTCGCAAGTCGCACAAGCAAGTTGTAGGTCGCACAATCACTAGTTAATCGTGATAATTTGAAAGTGACTTACATTGTGAAGGTAAATGCGATCTACAATATGCGATTTATGCATAACCTTTTGGGTCTGCCATACATGCATTCAAAGGTGCGTTGAGATTGAGGGCCCATATCACTTGAATATGAGAAGGAAGGTCATATGGAGGGGTAGGCCATGATAAATTTTCTAAATGCGTTTAAATGTTTTCTAATAAACTTCCAAAATTGTGCAAAACTTAAGCGGTTATGAAATGTGTATCTTTATATGAGTTGCATTTTGGTGTTTGGACACAATATTGCTTAGCAAACCATGTTAAGAAATGTAGGACTAATGTAAAGCTTGTTATTCAGAACTGATGGTTGGTTGATGAAAAAAAGAAGCAACTACCTTTTATATTATACATGTCTTATTTTATAATTGATGTTGATATTTCTCATTCAAGAGTTGGAGAAGATGGTTCATCCATATGCACTTTTATTGCAAGTATGGACTGGTCATTCTTCTCCAGGTATGAAGCAATAATTCATGCCCAATAGTGAGTTTCAGAGGGTTTGGTGATCTATATTGAGGGAATGTGTTCCAAACATTATGAAAGACACTTCCAAGAGATTGAAAGTGTTAGAAAATGTAGTAAGAAAGGATAAATTTGAATTGTGCTTTAGTCAAATTTAGCAATTCAATTTTCCACATCAACAGAATGACTTGGATGGCAGTTAACTTGTGTGACATGGCACTTCTCTACTAGTTTACTCAATAAATTCGAGTTATAGGCTATAAGTAGAGTTTTTCATGTAGCGATTACTAAAATTGATCAATCTACTTCAGTTATTTTTCAGTTTGACTCAGTTAACTGAGCTCAAGTCCCTAATTGAGTCAATTGAAGGTTAGTTGAGTAGTAGAATTGTTGTTAAACTTGGTGATTTCTTAGATAAACTAGTCAATTGGCTAAAAATATCCTAGACATGCATGGAATTCGAATTGTCTGGCTGGAGTGGAGGAAAAGGCACATTGCAATTGTCAATTGTATACTAGTTGACTGTACAAAGCTTGGCATTGAGTAGGTGAATAATTCCTTCAGAATTGCACAAGAAAATAGGAGAAAATTCCTAGCTTTTAGGAGCTAATTTCCTCCAAAATTGTGCGAGGAAATAGGAGGAAGTTGGATCTTGAATTAGCTAAGTGTTGGCTAGAGCAGGACAATCAACAAGAGAATAGGTTTCCAGTGTAGGGTGTGCTTTAGATTCGAAGCAAGACATTGCAATAGTTTCTGATTCTCATTTGATTAATGAAAAGTAGCAGAGGGGTTTTTCTTAGTTGGGTTCCCCTGTAAATTATTGTGTTATTGTGGTTTTGATGGTTGCATGTCATTGCATGTGTTTTTAAATTGTGATTTCCATTTCGCGGAAGAAATTTGTAATCTCTTGATTTTGGCTTGATTTCATCAGTAGTAACAAATTTATATTAATTTTTACATGGTATTAGAAAAGAAATCACATTAGAAACAAGTCATTAGCTTCTCCTTTAGATATTTCGATTTGCATATTCAGTAAAGTAGTTTTCTTTGATGTGTGAAAATGTATTTCAATGGATTGCGATTAGAGTATGCCCTGGAGGGAACCTCAACTTTCATAGCTTGGAAGGACATGATGGAAGTTGTAATTGATGATAATGGAGTCTCGGAGTACACCAAAACTAACATTCAAAAACCAACAACATTAGATGTTCAACAGTTAGTTCGGTGGAAGAAGGATACCACAAAAGCCAAGAGGATCATCCTGGAGGGTGTGAGATACCACATAGTCTCAAATTTACATGGAAAATAAACTCGATACCCTATGTGGAATACCCTCTCTAAGTTATTCGGAAATGGCAGTGATGTCAAGAAATTGGCATTGAGGGACAAGCTTAGAAACATCGACATGAAGAAAGGTGAAACCACTCCACATTACCTCTCCAAGTTCATACAATGTCGATATGGGCTTGGAGGGAGTTGGAGAAAATATCCCCTCTTCATAACTAGTGAGCCTAGCTCTCCTAGGCCTTCCAAAATCCTGGCACAACTACTAGGACTCTGTAAATGGAAGGGACAAATTGCCAAATTGGGAGAGATTTTGGTCCAATTTGGTGTAGGAATAAATCTGGAGGAACATGAGAGATGGAGTAACATCCAAATTTGAGGAGGAAGATAATTTTTCCTTGGCTGGGAAGGGAAAGAAAGTTAAGGGAAAGAAGGCCCAAAGCAAGCCAAGGTCTAACTAGAACAATGACAAGAAGGAGTTAAGCAAGATAAAATATTTTCACTACCATGAATATGGGCACTATGCAACAAAGTGTCAACAAAATAAGTCTAATAAGAATCCTTTAGGAGGAGCAGGAGGTGAAGCACTTGCCTCACAATTTGAATTATACTTCACCCTGATTGAATGCATGGTGAGCACTGTAATGGAGAGTTTGTGGTATCTAGATTCAGGTGCCCCATTCCATATGAAATGATGTAAAGACTTCTTGAGTATCCTGGAGGAGAAGGATCTCCAGATGCACACAGGACTTGGCGATGATGGTCGGTATAGTTGATCAGGTGATCAAGTTTTAGCTCAAAATGAAAGTTCTCATAAAGTCTTGAAATTAGCATCAAGTCGAAGTGCTCGTCGTTCTGAATCCAATGACATTTGTTTCACCTAAATCCGACACTGTATGCTCAAGTTATTGCGTTTTGATCGTTTGGCCCAACAACAAAAAAAGGAGCAGGTTGGTGACTGTGTAGCTGACTAGGATTCCTTACTACTAACCTCACACATGGTGACTATGCAGGTATGGACCAACCAAGTGTCACCAAGTGGCAAGTTCTAGTTCATCGATTTTTGGTTGTTTTTGACTAGTGGGGTTGGACTAATGAAATGGTGCCATATGGTCGAGTCATGAGCTAGCACGTCGCACCCTAGAGTATATTAAAATTTTGGGTATGGTTAGATGGAGCCCCAGGTAGGACTCAAACCCTCAACCTCTAGGGTAGCAGTGCAGAGCTTTTCCATTAGGCCACACAGTGGGTCTTATTATACTAAGGCCAAAACATTTATTTAAGGTTTCAATCGGTGCCATTTGGGAGAAGGGGCTAGGATGCCAGCCCTGACCCCCAGCCATGGTATTGACATATGACCTTTGGCATATAAGGATGGGGCTTGGCAGAAGCACCGACCCTAATCACTTGACCTACCATGAGACCTTTGGAGGAAAATGCACTGACAGGTGAGGGGATGGGTGGAGCCATAGCCCTTGGGTTCATTGGCTACACAAGACCCCAGATGAGTGAATAAGTGCTAACTGATGAGCACAAAGATAAGGAGGCCAACCCCTGGTTGTGTTTTCACCCATATGATCGACGCGGTAAGGATGGGAGCTCTCGCAGCGAGGGTGAGCGTTAAGGTGTAGCCCGAAACCACATGGCCCATGTGGCTTGGATTTTTGCCCTTAAGGGTTATTGGACGAATTAAGTGTCCAAAACATTGCACCATTAGAGGGTGAAATTGTCACCTCGTTAGTGGAAAGCATTGTAGATTCGTAGGACAGTTAGGCTATTGGTCTGATTTGTAGGACACATAATAACACAACTACATAGAGAGCTTATAGAACCAGATATTTTGGAGTTTCTAGTGTTTTGGAGGTTAGGAAGAGTCCACTTAGGAGTTTTTGGACATTCTGGATCCAATGGTGACCTCATTTTTTTGATTTGAGCACATCTAAGGAGACTTTTTGTAGGTTCAAGTCTAAGGGTGTATGGATCAATTAGGTGTTTGGAGCAGTTCTTGAAGGTGTTTAAGCATGGAGAAGGCCTTGCGGGGATTTTATTACCTTTAGAAGTCTACTGCAACAATTGTTACTTACAGGATTTAGCTCAGGTTTACTTTTGTCACTATGCCATGTTGAAGAAGGCTTTGTTTTATCTCTTCAATGTGGAATTGAAGTGCTTTCATGCTCATGTAAGCTCATTTTCAGTTGGAGTATAGGGTCTTTGTAGGAGATGCCTTGCGTTGATGTTTTCACGATGACTATAGGTTTTCATGCTATTTATGTGAGATTTCTTTGTAGGAGAACATTTTCTTGAATGGGAAATAACCACATGTTTATCAACAAACTTTTATGTACTTCTTTTTCCACTGAATATATGGAGAAATCTAGTTATGTCGGCAGACTCGGAGATGTAGCCCAGAAGGGGTGAGCTTTGTCACCAAATATTTTTTTATGCTATTCATGAATACTTGTATGAGTTATGTGATGTTGTGTTACTTACGTTTAAGTTTTCTATTAGGCCCCTATACTAACTAGTGTAACCCCTTATTGTTATTATTACAACCCCCTTATTATATTGTTGTACCTATGTAGTCCCCATATTATTACTATTGTGCCCTATAGAAGCCCACTATTATTATTATTGTGCCCTTACATTATTATTGTTAAGTCGGCTCTGATTATATTATGACCCCTTAGACTCCTATATATAGAAAGGAGGTCTTGTCATTTGAATCATGTAAGAATTGTTCATTTGTGTGATGTAAATGAGGTTTCCCCCTTGAAGAGGGTGAATTATAAGGCGTTGATCTATCTTTTCTATCTTTTTGTGAGTTGGTTTCATAACATTTGGTATCAGAGCTTTGGATTCTAGGGTTTCACTGCTCCAAACAGGTCATCGTGGCATTTGCGCTATAGCGTTTTTCTACGTTTCAGACGATTAAAAAAAAAACTCATTTGTGTTGAAATCGTTCTGAACACTAGGTCCAAAATTTAGAGCTTTTCGCACTATATTTGCGGAGATATGGTCTGAGGAAGTTGCCCTGTTTGCAGACTCTCGAATTTCATTCCAAACAGGTGACCTAGGGAAAATCGTCATAACTCTTGTTTTGAGCATCAGATTGAAATTTCATAAGAATTTACAAAAAGAGGACAGATTGTAATTTCATGTGTATATTTTTTGGACCTAAAGGTCAAAATAGTGACATTTGGCACTTCATACAAGTTCGCTCTTCTGAAAAGGTATATAATCAAGTCATCTTGGGAGATTGTGCATAACTCTTTCTTGGAGAATCTAAATTCCATCAGACTGGTGGCATTGGAAAGAGGATGCAGAGGGCTACTGCAGGTTCCAATTTTAGAACTAGAAGAAATGAAATTACAGAGTTATAGTCGTTTCAAGTTCAAGTTCCTAAAATATAGAAAAGGTGATATGAGGAAGTTTGATGGCAAGGATCCGGTAAATTGGATACTTTAGATGGAGAAATATTTTGATCTACATGGTGTACCACTATTACAAAAGGTATGTATTGCATCTTCATATTTAGAATCAGATCAATTTTTATGGTATAAAGGGATTTTTTCTCATAAACCACTTGTTACGTGGTCAATTTTCACAGAGGAAATGATAACACATTATGAGGATACAAAGGGGAACTCCTTCTTTAGCCAATTGATAATTCTCAAACAAAAGGGTTCAATGGAAGAGCACATTGAGGACTTTCAAAAATTGAATAGAAGGGTAAATTATACTCTAGAGAAGTAAAGGATTGATGTCTTCATAGGGAATTTAAAGGATAACGTTCAACATGAGGTTCGTTTTTGGGACCCTAATTTATTGGAGGAGGCATTCAAGTTGGCAAGAAAAATTGAAAGCGAAATTATGGAAATAAGGAATCCCACCGCTCATGACTATAATTATGGAAGTGTTTCTTCTCCTAGCCTTCCACAACCTATAAGTCTTACACCACAAAAATTGGAATAAAAGAAGAGAAAAATGGCTTTGTTACAATTATGATAGAAAATGCACTAAAGGTCATAAGTGTGTTGAGAAGAAATTATTTTACATAAACTATGAAGAGGAGGAAGAAAAGGATCAAGAAACATCAAAAGAAGAAGATATACATTAGGACCCAACCCCAGAGAAAGAAGAAATGAATCTGACCATATCTTGTAAAGCATTGGCAAGAATTACCACTCAAACTCTCATGATAGAAAGACATATCAAGAAGAAAAAGGTTCAAGAAGTGAAATATCACATCGAGAAAGAAGAAATGAATCCAGCCATATCTTGCAATGCATTGGCCAAAATTACTACTCCTCAAACTATCAAGATAGAAGGACATATCAAGAAGTGAAAGATCACATTGAGCATCAAGAAATGAATCCGACCATATCTTGTAAAGCATTGGAAGAAATTACCGCTCCTCAAACTCTCAAGATAGAAGGAAATATAAAAAAAAAAAGTTTCAAGCAGTGAAAGACCACATCGAGCATCAACAACAATTTCTCCAACTTTTAAAGGATAACACCACTTTGGTGCAGAGTCGAATGAAACAACAGGTAGATCAACATCACATTGAAATTTTTTTTGATGTAGGTGATTGGGTATTTTTACGTCTACATCTCAGGCAAGCTATTTATGAGAAGGAAATGTTGGCAATACTACATGTACTTGAGAAATAGCGACCTTACCCAATAGGAAGACACTTCAAGGTAAAAATGGATCATGATAGTCTTAAATAAATTTTAGAACAAATATTATCCTTAGAAGAACATAAAAAATGGGTCACAAATATGTTGGGTTATGACTATTTTTCATGCCCATCATAACTTGAAGCGAACTTTTGGAAAACCCATTTTATGTTAAGACCCATTTTTCTTTGCAAAGCATCAGAATGGTCCTTGTTTGTTTTTGGATAAGAGGAAATTGACTACCACCTTCATTTTCATATCAATAATTCCAAAGGAAATGGTACCATAACATTTAAGAGGGAATCAAGCTCTCATCTTCATCTGAAAGATGTTATGTATGTACCTAGGTTGAAGAAGAACCTAATATTTGTAGTTGTATTGGAGGATAGAGGCTATGATGTTTTCAGTAAGGGGAAATCCTTTTTTGAGACATGTAGATATCGGGAAAGTGAAATATATTGGAGTTTGAGTGAAGAACGTATACAAAATTGAGGTGGAGGCTTGTGCTTCACTGAGTATCAAGGAAAAACAATTGTAGAGGCAGGTTGTTGGAGAACTCTAACATAGGTGCATGGGACACTTACACCATGGAGCCTTAAAAATCATGCAGCAGATTACCGCTGATCTCTTGAATGCACCCTTGACCATTATGATATCTTCAAGGGATGTACTTTGGGGAAATATGTCGAATCCACCTTCCAGGGTCGAGATAGAAAAGCTGGAGCAATCTTGGAGTGAGTCCACTCTGATGCATGTGGACTATTTTCTATAGTCTCTATAGTAAAACACACGCATTATGTAATTTTTGTTGACAACTTTTCAAGAAATTGTTGTATCTTCTTCATGTGGAAGAAGGATGAAGTTTTCTCACAATTTTTTGAATTCAAAGCATTGGTTGAAAAGGAGACTAGGAATAAATTGAAGTCCTTGAGAAGTGAAAAAGGAGGAGAATTTATTTCTAGCACCTTCAAGGACTTTTGTGCCAAAGAGGGTATTAGAAGAGCACTAATAACACCACATAAGCCACAACAAAATGGGGTGGTTGAAAGGAAAAAAAAAAATCATAGTGGGAGAAGAAAGATCCATGTTGCATGATCAAGTGCTTCCATTACATATATGGAAAGAAGCATGCAACATCACGGTTTATTTTCAGAACAAGAGCCCTCACAGAATACGTGGCATGATCAAACTTGAAGAATCTTTCTCTGGGAGAAAGCTAGATGTATCTAATTTTAGAATTTTTGGAGCTACTATGTATTTTCATGTCTCTAAAAATAGCAGGAAGTAACTTGAGCCTACAACTAAGATGGGGATCTTTGTAGGATACACAAATACTCCTCATAACTATAGGGTGTATTTTCCCTCACTTAATGTGACAGTAGTGAGGAGATGTATAAAATTTGATGAGGAGAAGGCTATGAGATGCTCTCTAGAGAGAGAGATGAGTATTCCATAAGAGGAGGAGCTTCTAGTTCCTTAGGAGGAGCCTCATGTAGAGCTTCAGGATGTTATGGAGCAACCACAAGTAGAGGAGAAGACATAAGTGGAGGAGAATAAAAGAGGTCGAGTGG
>APFE030725427.1:46515-78979 GCA_000404065.3 Pinus taeda
CTGCATATCAAAGTTCTAAGAACTGATAGAGGAGGTGAGTATATCTCCAAAGAATTTCTACGTTTTTGTAGAGAAAATGGAATTCACAAACAGTTTACCACAAGGTACACTCCACAGCAAAATGGAGTTGGTGAAAGGAAGAACAGGACAATCATGGATATGGCGAGGAGCATATTGAAGACAAAGCATTTGCTAAATGATTATCGGGCTGAAGTTGTACATTGTGTAGTATATATTTTGAATAGACATCTTACAAAAGCAGTGATGAACAGAGTGCCAGAAGAAGCATGGAGTGGGAAAAAGCAAAGATTCACCCACATGAAAGTTTTCGGATGTGTGGTTTATGCACACATTCCAGATCATCTAAGAAGGAAGTTGGACAACAAAGGAGAGAAATGTATTTGCATTGGATACAGTGAGGAATCTAAAGCTTATAGGTTGTATATCCCATCTACCAAGAAGTTTTTTGTGAGCAGAGATATTCAGTTCATTGAAGAAGAAGCTTGGGATGGAAGCATAGAGAAAACAGTGAATGTTAAAAATTGTTTGTCTCATGATGAAGATGATGAGGAGATGGCTGAAATACATCCCCAAACAGCAGCGCCAGCACAAGGACATCAAGAGACACCCTTGAGGAGAAATGAAGGTGCTTCTCCAAGCACACCACAAGGAGGAAATTCAAGTGCATCTTCAAGCACTTGTACACCAAATGAAAGACGTAAGAACTTTAGAAATTTAAGAGATATTTATGAACAAGAGGCAGCAAATGAAGGTATGAATTTTTTGTTTGCATTATATTGTCACGTTGATGACCCTATTCATTTCGAAGAAGAAATTAAGGATAGGAAATGGATAGAAGCTATGGATAAGGAGATCACTCCTCAGGACAAGGGCTACTTTGTTTTAAACGATGTGTTCAGGTACTTGTACAAGCCTCCATAGCAAGAGACAGCTAACATATTTATTAATGGCATCCCGGAACAGACTTCCAAGGTTCCTGCTCCTGAGCCAACGGCAGAGCCAGCACCTTCACCAAAACATGTAGTTGATCAATTGGTTGTTGAATTGGATGAAGAACTCCAGGTTGAAGAAGTATATGTGCAGTGAGACCATGGAGAAGGACCAGTGGAGGTAGAGGAAGCTCCAAATGAGCAGGTTGCAGACATTCTGACCAAACCATTGGGCCAGAAAAGTTTTGAATTTTTGAGGAAATGTCTGAGTATGACTGATAACCCAACAATTGAAATTAAAAGGGAGTGTTGAAATATCAATTTCAAACTGCCGTGTGTAGTGTTCCGAAAACAACCTGTTTCCATTGGACTACTTTTGCTGAGGCAGTGGTATTCTCTCAAACGCCCCCAATACAATCACCATTTGATGCGTGTCTTCAATACATTTTGCAAAACCACTTTTTATCGGGACGTAACGTTTGTTTTGTTTGGGCGAGCGATCACTGTTTGATTGAAGTGAAGACTGTCCACCATTGATTACATCCAAAGCTACGTACATGATTGCAGCAAACACATTGCGTCAAGTTTTCAATTTGACGGCCAATAAAACATAAATGAAATTAATTGTGTTTGTAGAGTATTGGTAAAGAGTTTTAATTTTAATGTTTTTTTATTTTAAGGAGGTATGGGCATACTAAAAACGTATTTATGTGTTATGTTTTTTTTTGTGTGGCATGTATTGTATATGGAATGTGAATTTACCTAGCAGCCTATGAAAAAAAAGGGTGAATGAAAATCTCTTACACAGAGGTATCAAATTTTTAATGCAAATGCTCCTTTTGTTGAGAGATTGAAATGGATTGTGTAGCATCACATATGTAAATTTTTATCAATTTTTTAATGCACAGTAATGCAGGTGTAATGCTCCTTTTGTTGAGAGATTGAAATGGAATGTGTAGCATCACATATGTAAATTTTTTGCTGTTTGTTGAATCTGTTCTGAGAGTATGTACTTTTTATTTTTGTGTTGAAATGAAATATGCAGTCGAATAAATGAAACAAGAAGTTTTTTTTATTTACAGCAGTAAATGTAAATGAAAAATTTACACACAGCAGTGTAAATCTTTTCAAAATGAGACAATATTTTTTTTTTAAGTTCTTGGTTAATCCATCTGTTAAGAGGATGAAGTTTGTATTAGGCAATTCATTAATGAATATAAAGTTTTATTTGTGTGAAAAACTCTGAGCTTCTCCAGCAATCTACTTTAAGCAGCCATCTATTTTAAGCTCCTCTGTGCATACTGATGGCAAAAACAGAGTATTACTTTCTGCTCAGTGATTTTGTTTTGGAATTTATCAGAAAATTCCCAACATTGACGTGGGCAGCTGCGCGTTATATAGCCACATGAGAATTCAGATTAGGGAAATTTTGTTAATTTGGCTTGTCGGAGGCTAGGATTTGGGCTTTTTTACCAGCGATTTCGTGTATCTAACGAATTGAAGTGGCATGTTGCAGCATCTGGTGCGTGTTTTGTTGGGCAGTGGCATTGGCGTTTGGCTCGACAACATCTATAGTTAGAACTTGGGTTGTGAGTAAACTTGGTTGCATATGAGTTCCCTTCTTTGCTTGTTATTACCGTCAGCACTAGCCACAGTTGGATCATCATTATCGTCAACAGTGCTGACAGTTACACCGTGGGTGCCTGGTACATCTGAGCTCCCTTGTTTGCCTGCTAAAAACCAAGAAATCAATCTCAAGGAGTTTATTATTCTCCTTTTTGTTTTCTTCTGATGCAATGATCACCCTATTAGAAACATGTAAAATATTACGAAATTTTGCGCTGCTAATGCAATATTTCCTGATGCTAAATCAGCATTGCATCTCAGTCTATAGAAATTTGATTTTGACTTTTAGATGGAAAAACATGGGGCTCATGCTTGACTCTGCTTAGTAGGCATCCGCGTCGTCACCATAGGTCCGACCAACCTAGGAATTTTTAGATCATCATAGAAATGTATAGGGTCCACTGTTTATATTAAATTTTTCCATTCCTGTAACCACCATTCCCTGTCTTTTTCTCTTTGCTTGGTAGTGAAGCAATGAACCTCTACGCTCCTCTCTCTCTCTCTGATTGTCGAGCAACTTTAAATATCCGTCATTTCTTTTAGAAACGTTTTATCAATATAGAGCTCTGAATGCATAATTAGGCGATTGTCGGGTGTAACTGAGCAACAAGCACAACACCTCAGATAGAAGTAGTTCATACGTATATTTTTTCTGTAATTAGCCTTTAGCTTTCTGTCAGTAGGGTACCTTTCCATGGTTACACGTGTCTTGTAGAATTGGGTAAGGGTTCAATTTTTATGCACCTGTCCTTCTAAATAGAATTGTTTTTGATACTATTGTTCGTCGCAGGAGCTTCCCCATTGCATGCTGGATGAAATGTCATTTTACCTCTGCCACCCTATTTGATTGCAATCACCTCTTATTTGTTCGTCGGGGTTGCAGAAAATTTTATGGTGGAAAGATGAAAATACTCGGGATTAAGGGTTTGCTGGAGGGCAAATTAGCTACAGAATAATTGTCATTACAGAGGTCTTCACACGCCGCAAATACTCAACACAACATCCCTAGAGGCATTGCTAGTGGTCATATTGCCAAGGAGTGAAAGGCGTAGATGTCAAATATATATGCTATAGAGGCCATATATGATATATGGTTCTTTTACCCATTGCCTCTTTAAAACCCATTAAGTTTTGGTATGTTGGTATCCAGTTAGATGCTGAGTTGGTGTGTTTTCTTATTTTGAATTGCATGTTTCCCATGTTTATTCTCGGATAGGTACAAAACATTGACTTTATTTAACTTTTGTACATGTAATTGAAGTAACTTCTATTTGTTTCCATTCATGCATTAATCTTATTTCAAAAGATAACATTATATTCATAAGGGTTTATATATATCAGTTTTTATGATGTATTACTATATTTTCAAGAGTTTTGAAGAGTTTTATGATGTAAAGGGTCATACGAGTTTAAAATGGCAAGCCATATACGCGTTAGTTCAATATCAGTACATCCATTGTGGAGTGCTTTGCATCAGTTCTGCGAAAGAGTGAGTAGAGTTTGCGTTTGAATCTTAATTTGATAAAATTTGTGTGTGAACTTTTCTGCTCTTATACATTATAGCAGTTTGCTAGGTACCTTCCAAGAGCTAATGAGGGGTGCACAATATGTCAAGGGAGTTGGGCATTGGCAGCCTTTATAGCTTGATAATCTAGCGTTTGGATAAATATAAATCCACAGGGCACAAATCTTTTCCAATTATACCATGCAACAAACCATAAGATTTATAGAACACTACATAACAGACAAAGAGTGGTTTTTGAAATGTAGATTTTGTGTACATATGTGTCTTCTGTGACCAAAAGAAAATAAGGGAGTTTGTATTGTGCTTAGAATTCTCAATGTTTTATAAGTTTAATAAATAAAAAAAACTTAGAATTCTCAATTCTTCGCAGATTTAATAAAAAAATGAGGATAGGTAAGTCTGTTGTCTTTAGTAGAAAGAACTTTGTTTTCTGATGTGTTTGAATCTGTTTCACTACAAAATTTAATGTTTTGAGTAGATCTAGAAAAAATTTGAGGATAGTCAAACAATTCAAAATTATAGTGTGACTCTAGTGAGGATGTTAACTTATACATGTATGGTGATTCTATTTATGGTTGTGGTAAGAAGCATGGTTGGTTCATCGAGATATGTAACCAAGATTATAAACTCGTGTTGTCTAAGAAGTGTTTAAACAGTTTGGTGTTTAAGAGACATCTCACAAATGCCTTCATGTCACAGCTTAAAAGGTTGGATATCAAAAAAATGTTGTAATAGTCATTAATGGTCAAAGTGATATTGTGCTTCAATTATGCTTTCCCATTCAATTGGTTTAATAATGATAATGGTCTTACAAAATAAGCCATTTGGACATGCATGTCATGGTTTTTGTCACATAGTTTCACTAATCTACATCTACTCTAAAATATATTTATTAATATTAAAAATATACTATTACTCTTTTAAAAAACCCTTATATTATTTTTTAGTTTCTTGAGATTTCAAATTATCCATAAGTTTTTTTAAATGATATTTATCCTTTAAATAATACAAATAATTTTTTTATTTTAATAAATTAATAATAATGTTAATTTAATAGTTATCTTTTTATTTTTTCATTTTATTTAGATTTCTAATTTAATAATGAAAATTAATATTATAAATTATGTTTTTACAAAATATCTTATAATATAAATTATAAGTAATAATAAATCTTTACCAATAATTTAAATTTAAATTTATTATTAACTATTAAATAAATCCAATTTTAAACTTTAAAATTTATTTCTATATCATATATTAATAAGTTCCAAATTGATAAATCCAATTTTTAGATAAATTTAAATTAATTGTCTATTGGTAGTAATTTATTATTTAAGGATTTATTGTTAATTTTTTAATGTTATCTTATATAATAATATTCTCTTCGCATTGAATCTTATTCCTCTCAACGTAATGAAATTAAACATGAACAAATCATTTTACGATATAATTTTAGTGATGTGTTCACAAAGTTTGATAGAAATGATAAATTGAGTTAGTATTGGAGAGCATATTTGTGACTTAAAATCAGATCATAACCCAATCTATATAAGACTATCACAATTAGAAGAAAGGAAGCATTGGAGGAAAACCCAATGCTCTCGACAATCACTATCAAGGGGAAAAATTCTTCTAAGACAAGAAAATTGTACTATTTTCGAGACAATGTTAGAGGGATTAATTCGAAAGGAGAAAACTAGTTTCAAAAGCTTCAAGAGTCACGAGTTAACAAATATAATTCAAAGTGCACTTGAGAAGTGCAAAAGAGCATTAGGAAATCAGAGTCAAATTGTTTTCCTGTAAATGATTGGTTTGATGAGGAATGCAAAATGGCAAGTAGAACATTGAAAAATGCAGGAAAGGAGAAGATGAATGTAAAATTATATAAGCATACACTAAAAAGGAAAAAAGACGAGTTCATGCAAATAAGGAGAGAAGAGTTAATATAGTTAAGAATGAATAATCCAATGCTTTTCTGGCAAGAACTGCAACCAACAAAGAAGAAAATTGAAAATAATATTACAACCAATCAATGGTTTGAATATGCAAGGCAAATCTATGAAAAATAATCTGAGGCGAAGCCCCCCAGGATCAAAACAAATTCAAATCTCTTCACATTATAGGAGGTGGAGAATGTAATTACAAAGCAGAAAACAAGAAAGGAAAAGGACTTGTTTGAACTTTAAGCAAAGTATCTAAAATGGGGAATGAACGCTCTTGAACCGCACATCATGGAAATATTCAACAACATCATTCAACAAGGATTTCCAAGGGACTGGGGAACTAGCCTAGCAATACCCCTTTTTAAAAGTGGAGACATTAATAATTCATCCAACTAGAGAACAATTATGATTAATCATTTCTTTGCAAATCTTTTCTGTAGTATGGTAGAAGACAAAATTAGTATGTGGGTGGAAGTAAAAGAAAAGAGGGCAAGAGGACAAGTGGGTTTTAGGCTGAAACATTCTACAATGGATCATTGTATAACGTTGAGACACATTATTGAAAAGGCTTGGGAGGACAAAGAAGAAGTATTTTGTTGCTTTGTTGACTTAAAAAAATCATTTGACACAATCCCTAGGTATAAGTTGTGGCGTAGAATGGATTAACATGTAATTCCTATGCATTATAGAGTTTTTGTCGATAGACTTTATGGAGAAGTGAAAGTCAAAATTAGAACGTCAACAGGTATTTTAGAAAGATATAGAAGTGACATTGGAGTCAAGCAAGGTTTCCCTCTATCCCCTACACCTTTTGGTCTATATATTAATAAAATGGAAGAGTGGCTAAATGTGCAAGGCAAAGATGGTGTTCGGTTGGGGGAGTTTGTGATAAAGCTTCTTTTATATGCTATAATATTTTATTGATTTCTAAGTCAACCCCTGGACGACGAATGCACTTATATTCCCTTGAGATTTTTTGTATAGAAGTGGGGATGCAAGTCAATACTAGGAAGACCAAAATAATGATTTTCTCTAATAAAAGGGAGCAGAACCAGCATACTTTCTTCTTTGAAGGAAACATTATTGAAGAAGTAAATGAGTACAAGTACCTTGGGATTGATTTCAACAAATAACTAAATTGGGAGGACTGTACAATGAGGAGACTTCTACGAGGGTGGAAAGTATTATATTCTCTTCAAAAGAGATTTAGAGAGGCATAGTTAAGGAATTGCAAAACGATTAAAGTGCTTTTTGGACTCCTAGTTTGTCCAATCATGCTATATGGGTGTGAATTGTGGGCCAGCATCACTCCCATCTCAAAATGGAAACAAATTGAGAAAATACAAAAAAGCTTGATCATGGGCAAATTCAAGATAAAAAGTCGAGTACCTGATGAGATAATTTTGAGTGAAATAGGAGCAAGTCCCATTGAAGAAATTGCTATGGTGTAGCTCATAAGATATCTAAAAAGAATTGAGCAAATGAGAGTAGGTAGATGACCTAATGTTATCTTGAATGCAAGCATGAGTGGAAGAAAGAAAACATGGTTGAAACAAAAACTACACATGGATGCAAAAATGGAATATCTACCTCAATGCTTGTCCTAGAAATACAAAAGAGATAAAGGATTTTGTTATGGATAAGTTCTGTAAAATGGTATGGGGAAAATAGTTGGGTAGAAAGAATAAATATTACATTGAGGAATTCAACCCTACATGTGATTTACAACAAAACAAAAATATTTCATTGGAGCTATCATTTCGTGGGGGGAAAGGTTCTTATTGCTCAATTAAGGACCAACTCATATCAACTTCAGTGTGAAACAGGGCGCTGAAAAACGCCTAAAGAAGCTTGGGAAGAATGGGTGTGTACATTTTGCACGTCTGGAGCTGTGGAATCGGGAAAAAAAATCATTTTGAAATGGATGCATTCAAAGACATCAGAGAAAGTTATGAGAACATGTTAGCATCAATTTATTAGCATTGTCCTTTTAGCGAAGGGATTGTTGAAAGGTTGAGCTAGCTCATCATTAATTTGAATAAAAAAAAAGTTAAATTACAAAAAAATAAAACACGGAACTAATAGTCTTATAGACTATTTTTAGCCTGGTTTCATTTCATTTCATTATAATTACAGAAGTTTAATCCTCTCCAATCTTAAAAAATAATTTAAAATATATTCCAAAATATTAATATTAATTATAGTTACGCAAATTTAATCCCTCTCCAACGTCTATTCCACTATGGCTAGCCTTGATGCCTTGATGTCCGGAAAACGTTTGTTTTTCGCTAAGTATTGGAAGATTAGGAGCAACAATCCTAGTGGTTACGATATTGCCGCTTACAATGAAAAGGCATTGGAAATGCACTATGGTGTGGTGTTACATGAGTTTTTGGATGACATTAAGTTGTAAGGAGATTTGAAATAGAGGCGTGTTGTGTTAATAGTTACGTTTATCTTTAGATTTAGATTTGAATTTTTAGGATTGCTATTTTTTATAGAATATTTTTAGTAGGGAATAGTCTAAAAATAGTTTTTTAATTAGAATTTATTAAATTGGTAATAAAATTTCAAGATTGTTTTGTTGTTTAAAATATATTTTTGAATATATGGTGGATATAGCATTTTGAAAAACTCCAAGTCACTGAAATTTCGAATTAAAAAGATTAAACAATCTAAACTTAAACTTCAAATTAAAATTAAACAGAAAAAATATCGTGAAAAATGTCATTTCCTCTATAAATTAGACTACACCTTTTTAATAGTATATACAAATTAAAGTTTATGTTGTGTTTTTTTCTTTTTACCTTTTCCATTTACATTTATTAGTTTAAAAAAATTCCATATAGAGTGGTTTACTATTTTTGTGGCACCCTCTATATTAGTAAGCCATAATATTGTGTTTAAGAATCTTCATAATAAAGTGGTACTATGGTTAAAAACCTAGTTATGTGTTTCTTAATGTATATATATTTAGCTAATATTTTAATTATTTTTCATTTATTATAATTATAATTTTAAATAAAGCTATAATTACACAATTCTTATGATTTTTATTTTTTTTATTTATCAATTGGAATATGTTTATTATGGATTGATCTTATCCTCATTGCACTAGTTAAAGATATATATTAAAATAAGTAGAATATATATTATATTGAAAGTAATTAATATATATATAATCATCCGACCCAAGCATTTCGAGGGTCAACCCACTACACGTCAGGATTCACTATTTTTTTGTTTACAATCCTAATATAGTCTTTTTTTAGGTATCTTGTTGTATGTCAAGGCGTGTTGCAACCAGCTTTTTTATATGAGTTTTCATTTACAAGATGCTTTAGTTAGAGGAGGTCTTAGCAAACTCAGAATTTTGAACTTATGTTACTAGTTATTGTAAACAGGACAATAAAGAGAGAAGTGATGGTGAATCAATAGTGTAACCAAATTATATTTCCAAATTAAACTTTTTAATCTTTTTGAAAACCATTCATGTAATAAACATCATAAATCAATAATGTAAAACAACATAATCATGAGCACACAGATATGAAAATTTAAAGACATCAATCTTCTTCTTTATTCCTTTTGTAGAGGTCAACTTCAACTTGTTATTTCATCACTCTCTACAATGTTTTACATGTAGGTTTCTTACGCTACAACCTTAAGGAGGATGCCACTCCCCAATTTATGAAATACCACTGAAAGGGGTTACTACGTTTGATTTGTTAGCTACCATTGAAAGGAGCTACTATCCATGATTTATCATCTACCACTGAAAAGAGAAATTAGCTTAGGTTTATCAAGTAACACTAAAAGGAGTTACCACCATTGCTTTATCAATTCTGACTTAACGATACTCCTAGCCCTCATTGCTTAGAAACAATTATTAGAAGGAGATACTATATAAATTCCCACTATAGATCAATAGATTATGCAATAGAATAAACAAAATTACAAGATCTACTTCTACAATAAACTTTGCAGAAGCTTAATCAATTTGAATAAGATCAATGAGAACACATATAACCGAGAATGAGAAATTAGTCACACATAACACACAAGAAATAACCAGGGGAAGGCCTTAGCCTAAAACCCAACTCTGTATTATCATAGAAATGGAAATATAGTCCAGATTACAGAAAGAATCAGCTCACAAGCTAGCCTGCTCTCTCTCTGCAATCCCTCTGTTGCTCATAGACAGTGAAAGGCCTCTCTCAAACCTTCTTCTCTACCCTCCAAGCCTCCTATTTCTTTGCATAATTTTCCTTGTGGTTCAGTGTAGCCACTTGTGTTAATTGGCATCTTCACACACTCACTAACCTCTGATCTAACTCTACAGTCCTAAAGGAGATAAATGCTCATCATGGATGAGATTAATTTATAGGAAAAATATTCATCCCACTGATTGTATAATGTCCCTTCTCTGATCTCAACTGGGTCTCTGTCTGAACTGACATGCATGAGTTATTCATGAGAGAATATTCAGTTATCTGAAGTGCAACAATTATATGCAAGCATGCATTTACTAACTAAACTTACATTAATTTAAAAAACTATTTAAATCAATCTAAATGGACTTGACTGAGTTAACTGAGCCAACTAATTACAACTCAAATTAGAACTCATCCTTATCTCTTTAACTGATGGATAAATCCCTCAACTAATAGAGAAATTATTGCATGTCTTCATATAGACTTCATGTTTGTTTTTTCACAACTAATTAACTCACAGTGAATTAATTAATTTATTTTCAAACAACTGTTAAGTTCAAATTCGAATTTTACTTCACTATTTTAGTTTAGGGACTGACTAAAATAGGTATCCATCCCAAACTACTAAAAATAGAATGTTATTTTTAGCACTTCCATTTTTCATTCCCTATTGCTCAATCCAGCACTTGTATCCAAACTACTATTTATAGTAGTGCTATTTTTAGCACTTCTATTTTTAGCATTTCTTGTTGCCATTTTCAACTCTCCCTCTCAACAAGAGAGGCATTCAACTCGAACCCGATCTTGTACCTTTGGAATGTTCTGCATGCAACACTTCTACCAAGTGTGGTTGCTCCAGTAACTCTAGAAACAAAAAAAAATCCCCACTGACATCTCTAATGGGCTAGAAACATACTTTGATGTTGAATCTCTAGCTGTTGTTGACAAGTGCTCCCTCTCTGACCTCTGAAATGCTACAACAATCCATGCATATCGCACTGTCGCACATCTCTGTGCCATCTTGCACTAGTGCAACACTCTTGTGCCTCTTGCATTGTTGCAACCTCCTAGCTTTACATAGTCCTAGATCTCCTACACTATAGCTCTCTCTACTGCTCCATCCGCATCTATCTCTACCAACTCAGCCAGTCCTTCTACTACTCATCGAGGCTCCTGTGGCAAGTTCAAATCAAAGAGGTTGAGTACCTCAAAGATCTTTCCCCTATTCCATCCTTCTTGGGACGATCACTCTACATCGCCCCACCTCCTACCTAGAGGCATGTGATCCCTTTGCCCACCTGGCTCAAAATTCCCCCCTATTGGAGGTCTCTGCATGAGTAGATGTCTCTGATTGATCTCCTCTTGGCCTCTCTAGTTGTAGCTACTCCACAACCTCCTGAAGTTGCTTCACCAAACATGGCTTTTCCACAATCATCAGAGACTTCTTCTGGCACTGTATGTTGAGAGGTAATGTACTCTCCCTCTCAACCGCCAAGTCTCCATCAGTTTCCTAGCTCCTTAAGGATTTACATGCATCTTGAACCTCAATAGCATATAGGTTCTTAACCCGTGGACCGATCTGCTTCACCTGTCTAGTGATGATGTGTCTAAGGAACAAATTTCCCTTACTAAAGACTACATTATAGCCTTTGTCTTCTAGCATTGCGATCGACACCAAGTTTCTCTTCATTCCTGGTACATACTTGACATCGGTCAATGTAAGGTGAGCTCCATGTTCCCTCTAAAAAAAAATTGTTCCTACACCTGAGACACTATAATTTTCATCATTACCCATCGCTATGAGTATCTGGAGATATTTCTCCTCCAAAATACTAAACAACTCTTGTCACCGGTATGTGGAAAGAAGCTCCATTGTCAAGAAACCAACCACTTCCCACCATGGATGAAACAATGCATGCGAATAGTGTGAAATACAACTCGAACTGTGAGGCTAGTGCCTCACCTTCTGATCCTTCCACGAATCCCTTCATGGATTTCCTTAGTGGACAATTTGTAGCAAAATGGCCCACTTCATGACAACAAAAGCATCACACTTTCGATTTGTCAAACTTCTTCCCACCATGAGAAGAACTGGATTCAGAATGAGAAACTTTCTCCTTCCCCTTCTTCACCTTACTCACTAAGGCACAGTTTTCTTCATCCTCCATGGATGAAGAACCATCTCTGGTGCTTCTTCTTATCTCCTCTTGCATCAAATCTGACCAAAGTCATTCCCAATCTGGCAGTTTCTCTCTTCCATTAACTGAGTCCTGGTAGCTATGCTAGCTCTTAGGAAGACCAAGGAGTGTAATACTCACCACGCCATCATCAGTTGTCATAATCCATACACTTCCAAGCTCATCCCTGCATGTGGTGAGCTTGTTCAGATACGTAGAGATCGTGTCACCCCTTTCACACTGATCTTTTGAGGCTTATCTTTTAGAGTCAACTTTCTCTGATCATTGCTATTCTGATGTAGATATTTCAATGTTTTCCACATTGAAAATGGTGTCTCCTTCCCATGGAAACTCGAGACTATGTGATCTTGAACTCCCTCCAGAAGGATTCTCCTTGCTCTAGCAACACATTTCTTCCATTCAGCCAATTCAACAACACTAGTTGGCTTGAGGGCTTCTTGATCAATGAAGTCCTTTAGACCATTACCCTCTAATACTGCTTCCATGCAATCCTTCCAGGCTATATAATTCGAACTACCATCAAGGGCATATTCAAGTCTCAAACCATAGAACGCCATAGGTGAAATAGAGATGTGATAAAAACTCGATTTATATATTCAGGAATCACAAACTTCAACTTCTCCCTTCTTATATATTGTTCTTCCTTGATCACCTATGCTCTAATAAACTCAACTTTGATACCATGTATAAATTCCCAATGTAGATCAACAAATTATGCAATAGACTAAAGCAAAATACAAGATCTACTTCTACAATAAAATTTGTGGAAGCTTAATCAATTTGAGCACGATTAATGAGAACACATATATCTAAGAATGAGAAATCAATCACACATAACATAGAAGAAATAACCTGGGGAAAGCCTCAGCTTAAAACCCCAACTCTGTATTATCATACAAGTGGAAATATAGTTCAGATTACAAAAAAAATCAGCTCACAAGCTATCTTGCTCTCTCTCCAATCCCTCTGTTGCTCATAGACAGTCAAAGGCCTCTCTCAAACATTCTCCTCTGCCCTGCAAGCCTCCTATTTCTTTGTGCAATTTTACTTCAGCTTTAGTGCAGCCATCTATGTGAATTGGCCTCTTCACACTCTCACTAACCTATGATCTAACTGTGTAGTTCTGAAGGAGATAAATCATCATCATGGATGAGCTTCCTTTATAGGAAAAATATTCATCCAACTGATAGTATATTATCCCTTCTCTGATCTCAACTGGGTGTCCGTCTGAACTGACATGCATGAGTTATTCATGAGAGAATATTCAGTTATCTAAAGTGCAGCACTTATATGCAAGCATGCATTAACTAACTAAAATCATATTAATTTAAACAAATTGTTTAAATCAACCTAACTAGAATTGACTCTGTTAACTGGGCCAACTAATTACAACTCAAATTATAATTCATCCTTATCTCTTTAACTGGTGGATAAATTCCTCAATTAATAGAGAAACTGTTGCATGTCCTCACATAGACTTCATGTTTGATTTTTCACAACTAATTAACTCACGGTGAATTAATCAATTTATTTTCAAATAACTGTTAATTTGAAATTTGAATTTTACTTCTATTTTAGTGTAGGGATTGACTAAAATAGGAATCCATCCTGAAATGCTAAAAATAGAATGGTATGTTTAGCACTTCCATTTTCCATCCCTTGCTTCTCAATCTAGCACTGGTACCCAAACTACTATTTATAGCAATGCTATTTTTAGCAATTCTATTCTTAGCATTTATTGTTGCCATTTTCAACATATAAAACCCTTGAAATGTAAGATACCACTTGCTAACATTGGAATACCCCCCTCTCAATGTCTTATCTGGTGCAACATTGGAATAACTATTTTCATCATTTCGAAAAAGGACACAAGTTTTATTTGTACATTTTTAACTACATTATTGGAGAATATTGACACAAAGTTGAATAGGTCTACAACATTCCATCCAATAATAAACAGGGAAACAAAAGTAGTCAACAAGTCTTTGGTGCAAGTTTTGAGAGGATTAAATTAGAAGCATCTGAAAGCCTGTGACTAAAATATGATACATAGGATGGTTTTACAGTAGATAAGTCCACACTTATACTTGTATATCCCCACTTGAAACTTGTTTTAGATATTTTCCACATGCACCTTTGGATATTGCACATGGAAACGAGTGAGGGAAGATCTTAGAAGGGATGCCTTTAGGGTAGAAAAATTTGTTGAGAAGTTCAAGAAATTCCATTTATAGGTACATGAGACACTATAGAAGTGAAAGGAAAAATACTAGGCTACGGATGATAAACGTAGAATAAAGAAGTCAATCAAGGTTGGGGGGAAAGTACAATTAAAATTGAAAAAGAAGATGCTACAGGGTCCTAGTAAGAAGATCAAGGTGTTATGATATGTGTACCATTGAGATAATGGAAATGGTGGGAGATAACAACTATAGACTTTCTCTACCCCCATATATGTACATTTACTTAGTGGAAAATGTAGAGAATTCAAAGAGTTATTATCCTTCTATGTTGGATTACAAAGGCTAACAGGTAATACCTTCTATAGAGGACTTTGAACTAGATGCTTAGCCAAAGTTGATAGAAAATACATTTTTGTAGAAGACAGGTACATGGTCTTTCTTTTATTGGGTTTAAAAATTATCTTATAAGAAAATCTAAATGGTACACTAGAGAGAAGGTGGAGGAAAATTTCCTTCGCCTCATTCAAAAGAAAATTTTTGGGACCAAAAGCCTCAAAAAATGGGGAGGTATGATATAGATTGACTCATTAGCTTATTTTCATTCATATTTATTATTTTAGAGTGGAAAACTTGAAGAAATATTTAACCAACCCCTCCCACATTTAGTCAATTTCACCAACCTACCAGGGCAAACATGAGAGGAAGATTTTCTATGACATGCCATAACCTCCCAAATCTAGTTAAGGAAGTGGACCCAATAACTAACAACTCACAGACATCCCTCAAGGCTTATAGGAAATTCAGTGGCCAAAAAGAGACACAAAGCAACCAAACCCTCAGCTGAAACTATTTTTCTCTTACCTAACCCCCAATCACATGAAAAATTGTACAAGGCAGCAAACATGACCCTCCAACCACATGCACAACACAGCCTCCATTCAGTTGCAACGTGAAATATCTAGTCCAGAGTGTATGGTCCTGAGATATGAGCCAAAATTTGAGGACAACGTCGAGGCCATTATCTAGAATTTTCTAAGTCTTTCCAAAAGCATACTAACATGAAAATAAAGCTAAAAATTCAAACTCAATTCAAAAGCTTGACCTTGATTTCCTAGAAATCACTAAACATTTCATTAAACACATAGCAAACATGTGAGCTACAACTCATGAATGTATATCTGATCATAATAGTCTAATATTAACCTAAGAATGACCAAGAAGGCCCTCTTGCCTCTCCACATAGCTGCAAAAATACTTACCAGTGCACACATTCATCAAAACATGACAAAATCCATAGATAATATACATCATATAACCAACAAATAAACAACATAGAAACCATGACAACATAGCAATAACATCACCGTCATAATCAATACATATGCTCGTAGATCACATAATGAAATGTCTCATATTAATATATGAAAATACCAACCAAGTAACAAAATTCCACATACCATCTGACCATAGATTGGGTTGAACCAAATATCTCTTTCAACCTATCATTCACATGCCACATTCAAAGCATGAATGTGGGATCTCATGTAATAAACCAAAAAAAACAACAAATCATGGATTCTAGAGGCCAAACCACCTCAACTCTCAACCACAATGATTCCACCTCTACAGTTGGACATCACTAACACCAACTAGATCAGTATCTACCTGAAATATCTAGGGCTATAGGAACCAGTAACTCAACTCACAACATTCTAGAGCTCTAGATCATTTTTCCAACAAAACTCCAGGAACTGGTATCTCTATCCATCAAGGACCCCAGAGTGTTTGTCCCTACCTAGGCTCCAAGATTAGTAACTCAACCCAAGCTATTCCAGGGCTTCCAAAGTGTTTGTTCCAACCCACGACCATAAGGAATTGTGAGCACGAGTCAGAAAATAATCAAGTGGGAAATCCAAAACACCATGGCTATCCAAGAAATGATAGGGAAAGCCTAAAACCATTGTCAATCCAGGAAAATATGTGTGCCAATGACAACATATAATAAGGAAATCACATGCATATACCATGCATCCATAAACCAACAAGCAAATCATACATACAACCTATTACCTATAGAGAAATCCAAATGTAGTTATTTTTCCACCTGTTCCCTTTCACTTTCCTCTTTTCCTTTGCCATATTTCTCCAATCCAAGTGAAGCTAAAAGGATATAGTCATGCTCCAAGAATATTCTAAGTGTGTAAGAGGATTATATAATGAGAGAATAAAGGATATCTCTACAAAAAACTATTAAAATGCTATGAACTAATCCTTAAAATATTTTTTTTATCATCGATGCCTCTATTTTTTTTCATTTTCTTTCATTGTTCCCCCACTTTCTCTCTCATGAAAATCTATGTCTCTTCACCTTCCTTTCTCCTATTTTCCTTTATTTCATAAATAAATACCATTTATGCCTCTTTGCCTTTGCCAATGCCTTTTATAATTTCCTTAGCCATTAATAAACTGAAAGTGACACCCATTATGAAGTTTTTCCCACCATTCAACTTGGAATACCTATCCCATGACCTTCATCTATATTTTATTTACATGGAAAATCAACTAAGGCTTGTTATAAACCCCTCCCCTTGGGAAAACACTATCATCAATGCTTTATGACGCGTATGACCAACAACTACTCAAAACAAAACATACTGCCTGTGGATCTTTATAACAACACTTGTTGTAGTATTTACAATGACCTTTGCTGAAAACATGACAATCACACTATTTACTAGATCCTTATAACACAACCCAATATGGTATTTAGAATCACAACAAAATATACTTATACTCATTTTTTAAACTAAAAGATTAAGTATACTGTGTATGGATCATTATAACGACATCTCAGTATAATATTTAAAATGATATACACAAATACATATGCGCATTTTCTCTAACCAACAAATAAAGGATACGATGCTTGCATTAGAAACAAGGGAATCTAGAGGCTCACACTTCAACCCTCAAAGTAATACTAGGATTCACATCCTTTCTAGGAAGTCCAAAATCCACTCCCAAAGTCAAAACTGCATTTAGTTTCTAGTGCTACGATCCTTGTGCTACTTGTTCCCTCATTGAATAATTATCGACTCATTGTTCAAGGGAACACTCCCAATGTGTTTATGATTCCATCTAGCAAGCCTAATGACCAAAAAAAATGTACTCCTCACCTTCCCTTCTAAGCTGGGAAATCCAGTCACCCCCTTTCATCCAATCACTCACCTTCCAAGTTGATCCAGACTTATGAAAGGACAAAATGAAATATATATATATATATATATATATATTATATAATATATATTATATATTTATATATATATTATATATATATATTTATATATATATATATATATATTATATATATATAATATTATAATATATCATCACATAAACATAACATTGAGATGAAACATAAATAAATCTTAATTTCATTAATACCAAAGAAATGAAATATGCTTACATACAAAATGGAAATAAACTAGCTTAGGTGATGGTAGCTTATCTTTAAGAAGATATGTGGTGAGTACATGTCTCTAAACTATGTTACAATGAGGCTGAAAGGAATATTTATTATTCAGAAATAATGGAAAACCATAAATATCCAAAACCCTAACCTTAGGGGATGAAATGCCAAAACTATGGGCCTCGTTAGGGTAAATTCGTACATCAATTTCCTAGGGTCGTAATTTTGGCATACAATCTCCATTTGACATGCACGATACTTTGTTAGAAAGATATATCTTATAACTTTCAACTAAAAATGTGATCATTAACATTTCCCATTTTCCCAAAAAATGTCATTTAGGGCCTCAAAACAACTTGAGAAGTTCAAGACCCAAAAAACTATAAAAAATAGTAAGTTTTGCTACAATTAAGCAAACTAAAAGAAATAATGGTGGGGGTCCAAGACGAATAGCCAGGTGGCCAAAAATATCAACCTGGATTAGTCCTCCCCCCTTAGGAAGCAATGTTCGCCATTGTGTGTTGATTTCCTCCATGAGATGGGGAAACTTCTAGTAAACTTGTTTCCTGGGGAGCCACTTGCCTTGGTGTAGGAGTTGGGCAGTTTTAACACCCTGATGCATTTGGATCATCTACTATGAAGTTGTCTTGATCTATGTGTCCAACATCCAATTATTTGTGGTATATTCTATGTAGTCTGGGTGTATATTTATTGATGTGATTTGTTTTGCAATCTCTAATGTGTCCAGTAACGGTGGAAAGTATGGTGGAAGGTGGTCCAAATTGAACATTGGGTGTAGGCAAAGGAATGGTGGAATGCTGAGCTTGAAATAATTTTCACATAAACCTTAGTGATGTTGTAAGTCACATATTGGAGTGGACATATATTGTGGTGGGCCCTATTCAGGTTCTCCTTCTGCAAATGTAAACAAACTTTTTCGCACAACTGGAACTTTTGTGGCACCCAATGGTGATCATGATGTTGTTTGTACTTAACATTATCTATCTAAAATGTCATGGAAATGATGGAGGATTTGCTTAATGAATTGGAGACTAAACATGAGCCAAATCTACTTGAGTGGTTTCAAGGGGTATGGGAACATCAATGGGACATAGTGGCTAGAATCCCAATGCACATGAAAGGGGTTATGGCTAGTTGAGATGTGTAAAGCTCTATTGTAGTTGTGTTGGACATAGGGGAGTCTTTCATCCCATGTAAATGGATGCTTCAAGTTGTACATGTGCATGATCATCTTGTTGATGACCTCTATCTAGTAATAAAATTTGGGTGTGGAAGGTCATGGGCTTAGTGATCTTGGTAGCCAATAGTGACCAGAATATAACAACCCTGGTGAAAAATCCATGTAATAAAAGTTAATCAAGGAAAAATAATAACCATGGTCAATGGGACACTTGCTTCAAGTTGAACCTTGGGAAAAACATATGACTAAGGGTGTTAATGTGCTTATTATGGCTAAGGAAATTGGAAAATGCTTTGGAAAGAAAAAATGGAATTTTCGGCACATTTATTTATGAAAATAATGGAAATTAGGAGAAAAGGAAGGCAAAAGGTAATTGGTTGCACGTGAGGAATAAAATGAAGGAAAATGTTGGAAAATGAAGAAAATAGAGGCCTAATTGATGAAAAGGTTTCCAAGGATAAGTTGGTACCTTTTGTTAGTTCAATTTTGGATCTCTCTCATTATTCTCCCTCTCACTCTTAGATGCATAGAGTTTTCTTGGAGCATGTTGGAATGAGATCAAGAAAGGCAAAGAAGTCAAGTGGAAGGAAGGAGAAAGCAAGGAATGGCAGGATCAAGTAGCTACAAAAATATTCTTTGCAAGCATCAATTTGCATGTGTGTTTTCCTTACTAGATTTAGCATGCATGGTATTGCACACGGTTCTTTATTGTTATGGCATGGGTTTTTCTAGGTGTGACAATGTTACTAGTGTAGCCTTGCCAATTCTGGATAGCCATGGTGTAATGGGGCTTTCATGTTTTCATTGAGTTGGATTATCAGACAGATCTAAAGTTGAATGAGGTGGATCTCTGAATAATAGAACACATTTCCTAGTAAACCTTCAATCAAACTCTGGATTTTTGTAAAGCCAAATTTTGTGTTGCCTTAGTGGGCCTAGGAATACTCTATTGATTAATGGTGATACATATGCAAAATCATAAAGGTGTTTACCTTGATTAGGCTTAGGAATCCTTGTCAGTGAATGGCGGGATATACGATAAAGCCTAAAGGGTGTATTCTTGGTTTAGGGCCTACTGATCCCTGGATCAGATTGTGGATTGTGGTATAGCATGAGAGACTAGTAGATACGAAAATTCCTCATGATGTAGGAGGACAAATCTGGTGGCATCCATGCTTGTGTTGGCCTAGTGATCCAGGATGGATTATCGTAAAGCCTAGTTGTTATTGATGAGGGTGAGGTGGTTTAACCTCAAGATTCCCTAGTAAGTTCTTTTAGTTCGAGTCCCACATTCATGCTTGGAATATGGAACAAGGGTGAATGGTTGAAGAGCGAATTGGTTCAACCATTGTATTGTTGGGTGGAACATGCTAGTCCCATCCCAGGTTGGATTCTACATTCATTAATAAGATGTTGTTTCCTCGGTATGATATGTATAAATTTATTAGTTTATATGTGGATTCTATGGCTGATGTATCGTTAATATTTATGTTGTTATTATGTTGTTTATAAGCATGTATTATGACAATTATCACGTATGGCTTTCCTCATGTTTTGATTTTAAAATGAATGAACAATGTATCTATGACATAATATATGATAATGTAGCTAATGAAATAAAGGAACAATGTTTCATAGTGATTCTAAGATAAGTATGAGGCCCCTGTTCTCAGATATGTTGTTTACACTTGTACATTACATATTTTTGACATGTATAACAAAATTCATGTCATGTCTAGTAGGGGTCAAGTCAAGATCTTATTCATTGTTATTTTTCTGCTCTAAAGGTGGCATTTAGTTCTAGGAAGTGACTTGGGCTTTAGGCCAGAAAAAGTGGTTGAAATATTGGGGACACAAGCATAACACTCGATAGAAAAGTCCTTGGATGCTAGCACACCATATTGTGGGAGAGTCCAAAGCCTTTTGGATGCATCCATTCCCATATCATGGGAGCCTTCTAGAGTTAAATGGTTTAAAACATCAGTTGGTCTCAAGGGTTGGTTATCTGAGTGTTTAGGTTGGTTCCTACAAGTTTTATTGGTGATGTGTAAAGTCTATATGGTGTGTTTTAGTTGATTCCACCTCCTTCAGTTCACCTGGGAGGTTGAATCTGATAATAGTAGCCTCTCATCACATGTTTACCTCGGTTGGACGATTACTTGGGTAGATGTGGGAGGAGGGTGTTATGGAGTGGTAACAAAGCGTGGTTCACCCCCCAAACTGGATGGGTGGTGTGTGTTGGTCATCCATTCATATTGGTTGCAAGTATGGTACTCATGCTTGTGTTCTATATGCTTCTTGCATATGCATGGTGCCTATCATGGTTGTAGTGATGTGACCATGTGAAAGAGGATGTTATTGTTGTGAAGTGTGTCGTCATGAGTGTATGATTGGTTACATGATTTTTATGATTGTGTATTCTTAGTGTACATTGGTGTGGATGTTGTTGTCATGCATGATACATGGTATGTGTAGTTGATATGGCCATGCATTGATGACTGGGCCCTAGCTATAATGAATGTTACATGGTTATGTGCTTATGTATTATATGTATATATGATGTCATGATTATGTTTGTACATGTATTATGATGATTTGGATGATCTTGAAGATGATATGTCCTCCCCAAATTTTGCTAAGGTACGTTGGTTTATTGTGATTTGGTTTAGCTGAGAAGTAATGCTTGTAGGAAAGAGATCAAAATGACTAACAATATTGTAGACTACCAAAATTATCCTTATGAATCATATGAGCAAGGTGGTGTTCGGAACTCTTCTGACTTAGCCGACACATTGAGAAGCTTGAAGGAATAAATAAGGAGTTGTAAGGCAGGAAATGACAAAATCATGCTGGCACGAGAGAAACAAGTAGAGGTTAACGCAATACTCCTTCAAAGTTTGTCAGAATTGTAGCGAAGAGGGCCACTTCGAATCAGCCATGGAAGGGAGGAAAAAACTAATGGGGCATATGGAAGTAGGTCTCATGGTGGTCATATGTCAGATAAAGATGACATGGTGAGAGATGGCATGTTGTTGGATACTCTAGATAGGAGAGGTGATGGATAGATGTATTATTCTAGTTCTAGTTCTAATAGGCATCACGATCATCATCTTTATCATCCTTATAGGAGGAGTGGGAGGGCATACTTCCAAGACAAGTTTAATCAAGAATAGACACCTAATTTTGATGGAGATTTGAAGAAACCAGAAGATGTACAAGGTTGGATACTTGGGATGGAAGGTAAAGAAAATATCTGGTGTGAAGATGTGGAGCAGGTGAGAGACATCAGGACAAAGGAATTGATTTGGCATTAGTTCAAGAGGTTTTTAGGAAGAAGTAATTGTAAAAAAGGTACTACGAAAGTAAGACCAAAGAATTCTATGAGCTAAAAATGGGATCAATGACAGATGAAGAGTACATGACTAAATTCCTAAAGTTATTTAGGTATGTATTATATATTACATATGAGAAAGCTAAAGTTCAGCTAATTTTTAGTGGCTTTCCATTAGCATTTAGAGATTAGATGGAGTATGATGAGCCTGGGTCACTTGAGGAAATTATTGAGAAATTGAAGCATTTCTATAAAAAGTGAAATTTTAAGAATGAATCTTGGCAAGGATGGAAAGGGAAGGGTAAGGATAAAGTTAAAGGTAATTGGAAGCTAAAAATAGCAACGCCTAGAATGCCAAATAGAAAGAAAATGTAGCACCACGAAAGAAGTTCAATGTAGCTACACAACGACATGGGTCATAGTAGCAATATAGAGGTGACAGTATTGGATGGTTGGACTATTGGACATGTGGTAAGGAACACCTTAAGATATTTTATCCACATACTCATGGTGGTAGACCTCAGATATATAGTTCACATGAGACACATATTGTTAGGGATGTTGGTCAGAGCATTCCTTAAATCTATGCAACGCTAGATAACAAACAAGCAAACCATCAAACATCTATCATTGAGATGGATGATAAGCTTTTTGATCAATTTGTTTCTCTTGTGATTGACTCTAGATCTAATTATAATTATGTTTGCCTTCACTTAGTGGATAAGTGTGGTTTGAATAAATAAGTGCATGCAAAACCTTGGTGTGAGCAATTGGGTATAGGCACAAAGAAGTGAGTTCATCATTGCGTAACAACATCTACATTGGATTTTAATGGCATGCCTACCGCAACACATTTGAAGATATTACTATTGGGATCATACAATATGTTTTTGTGCATGGATTGGTTTTATATTCATAGAACCAATGTGGATTCTTATGACAAAGTAATTGAGTGTGTGGATGATGATGGTGAAGTAACTATGTAGGAAAAGCACATTCGTAAAAAAGGGTGTGCATTATTTGTAGTGCATACCTCTAGTGATAGAAGTAAGGAAGTTGAGGATTCTTATGTTTTGAGAAGGTACCCAGTTCTATAATAGTTTTAGGATTTGTTTCCCATAGATATTTCAGAGTTTTCACCTCACAATGATCTAAGATTTTTTTTCTTATAGATGCATCATAATTACATATAACAGAGCACTTAAAAACCATGCCTCTGGTACTTTTTAGAGATCTAAATGGATCAATCCTCCTAGATCCTCCTAGATCAGTCCTCCCCACTAAGAGAAGTTTTTGGGCTTCCAAAATAATTAAATAATATGAAACTACTATGCACATTGTTTGCACCACAAGTTTCCTAACAATTCATCCTTCCTTCTCCTTCACCTTTGTCCTTTGGAGCCATAAGTGATGAACTGACACCTACATCCCTTGCAAGCCTGTAGTACAATATCTTGAAAATTACATGTTTCTCTATTTGACCAAAACTGAGCCAAGCATCCCATACATGCCACGAGTTTATAAAACACACTCTATGGTCAAGTTTTCATAAAAATGAAAACAATACTCAAGCTATCAATACAAGGCCAAACATCAATGTTTCTTCAACAAGTGATGGAAAACTCAACATCACTTCAACACACGGCTTACAAAATTAAGGCCAGACACTATTTTTGCTTCAACAAGTGATGGAAGCACATCATCACTTTCATATCTTAAAATGCAACATAAAATAATGTGAGATAGTATTGTTGCTACAACAAGTGATGGAAAACACGCCATCACTTTTACAGTTTAAAATGAAACACATGATTCGCAAAACTAAGGTTGTCATATTCTATGACACCTAAAAGAACCATCTCTCACTTATCAAAGTCAATTGGTCATCTCCTTGTGGCACATTTGTTGGTTGAATAATTGTTTCCCTTGGTTCATGCACAGATGCTTTGTCCTTGTGACACTGCTATAGATGGAGCCTCTAGCACATGGCTCTTTGATGATCACCTCTATCGCAATGACTACAATAGGCATTCTTCCTTCAAATCTACATTACCTTCTTCTTTTCTTGTTGTTGAGAGGGTATTCATGTCTCATCCTTTTTCATGTTGCTATTCTTTTCCAGCGCTCAACGAACACATGGTTATGAAATCCACAAAAAATGCAATTTCTTCTATGCCATGATGTTGTTTCATTATTGATAATATAGTTGTAATAAAGATTAACTTTAGAATACCAAGACTAGTTATACCTTTCTTGTTGGTCTCTAGTATGATCATGGAAATGAAAGCTTGCCTCGGCTCTTTCTCTACAATTCATAATACCATAGGTTGATGGTGATGTGTTCATGTCATCCTCCTTCGTTGACAGTTTCAACAATGTCATGGAAGCTTCTAACATCTTTGAGCATTGTCCTTCATTGCACCCCAACCTTTGGAATTGAAGTCTTTTCTCAAACTCTAATGGCTGAGTTATTCCTTCGCTATTAATGCCAAGTCCTTCTTCTTCCTTGTACCTCATCTTGGTAAGGAGTCTCATGTTTGTCGCTATAATGTGTACTTCCACAGTTCCAATAGAAATTTTATCATGCAAAGACAAAACCAAAGAGAAATCAACATCTTTTACCTCGACTGTCAATGTGGAAAGAACTAATGAGGGCTTCTCATCATCTGTCGTGGGTGGTTCACTGTTTTTTTTGGTGCATTCCCCAACCTCCTTCCTAACCTACCCAAGTCCTACCCAACAAGGTAATTCCTCTACTTTGATGGGGTTTATGATGCCCAGGACATTACTTCCAAGGCCTACCGAGGCCCTTCCCCACATACCCCATTCTTATTACCAGGTTGGAGCCATTTTTGTTGGTATGGTTTTCAAAAACGGAGAAATCATCATCAAGAAAAATACATGGAGTTGAAGAATTAATTTTTACCTCATGGGGGTCACGTTGTAGCTTTTCTAAGGCATCTTCCTTGGCTTGCAACTGGCATAGCAAACTCTGTTTCTTCTCTTTCTCTTCTCACAATAGCCTTCTTAATTCAACATTTTCTTCATGAAATATCTGGTTAATCTCTGCATTCGAGGATGGCGATGAATAAGATGCATAAGCGCTAGAAGATGTGGATGACACATTTCTTTCTGATCTCTCTATCTCCTCCTCAATTCTCTTCTCATATGCTTCATACATGATGTCCACCATTTTGTAAATTCACATGAAGGTCTCGTGCATTTATTTATCGTTCTCCATGGCTTCACACATGGTCATTCACGCTCACAATTCTTAACAGCAACAAGATTGCTTCTCTTCCCAGTGAGCTTCAACATCCGCCATGTATCCTCTTCATGGTGCACATCCTTTGAGGTTTATTTCTAGTTAGTGTACTCATGAAATTCACATCAACTAATCCCTCCTCTGATACCACTTGATCCAAGATTCTTTTTTCTTATAAATGCATCAAATTTATATATAACAGAGCACTTAAAAACCATGTGACTGTTAACTTTTAGAGATCCATCTTGATCAATCCTATTGGATCAATCCACCTCGATTAATCCTAAACCAATCCTCCTGGATGCTCCTAGATCACACAAGGAAGTAGACATTTCTATTGATTTGGTGCTAGGGGAAGCTCCAACATCAAAAGCACCTTACAGGATGAGCACGCCTGAACTGGTAGAGTTAAAGTTGCAGTTGAGGGAAATGTTGGACAAGGGCTACATTAGGAAAAGTGTATCACTTTGGGGCGCATTGATATTATTCGTAAAAAAGAAATACGGTACTCTCAGATTATGCATTGAATACAAGTAATTGAACAAAGTGACATATCAATAAAAGGTACCCATTATGAAGGATTGAGGAATTATTCAATCAGTTGAAGGGAGAAGCAGTGTTCTCAAATATTTATTTGAGATCTAGATATCATCAGGTATGCATTAAATAAGAGCACATTTACAAGACAACTTTCCCCACCAGGTATGTGAATTATGAGTTTGTTATAGCTCCATTTAATTTGACTAATGCTCCAACTACATTTATGTGCTTGATGAATAGTGTGTTGGATCCCGATTATTCAAGTTTGTTATTTTGTTCATTTATGACATATTGGAGTATTCTAAAAATGAAGAAGAGCATGTTGAGCATTTGGCAACAGTGTTTAGTTTGTTGAGAGAGAATCGGTTGTATGCTAAACTCAGCAAGTGTAGTTTCTTTTAGACTAAGGTACACCACTTAAGGCATGTTGTCTCAATGAGGGAATAGAAGTAGATTGATAAAAGGTAAGATATATCATGGAGCTAGCAGTGATCATGACCTAGAAATGAACATACATGCATTGAAGATGTGGAGGCACTATCTTCTCGGCAGGAGTTTTGTACTGATGAGTGATCATAGCGGGTTGAGATACTTGTTTGACTGGCTAAATCTAAATGGTAGAGAAGCTAGATGGTTGACCATAATCAATGAGTTTGATTTTGAGATCAGATACATCAAAGGAACAAAGAATATTGTCACAAATTCTCTTAGCAAGCAGATATAGGTGAATCATATAGTAGTTATGAGATCCTATGGGAAAGACCTACATGATAGGATCTTGTATGTAGGTCAGAAAGATGTCAAGTATCTACAAATTGTGCATAGGATGTAGCAAACTACAGGTAGTGGTACATGTATACGTACTATTCAATAGCGGAAGCCCCGCACAATGGGTATTAGGTGCGAAGCCCACAATTTTGGGTAGGAGTAGGGTAAATACTCCACGAGATGCGTGGAGCACGATGTGTAATAAGTCAAAGTAAAAATGGTAGTACAGCCAAAAATAATGTAAAGAAATGTCAGTTGAGTTGGCCCACCTATGGATTGCAGTCCATGGAAAGTTATAAATAGAGCGAGGCTATATGGGTAGAGTAGCTAAGTTTTGGATATGATTTTGAGATCTGAAATGTAATGGGTGTTTGAAAAGAGCATTCAAAGAGCGTCAGTAAGTTCGAGTAGGTGGTTTGGGTAGAGGGTAGGGGCTCTATAGCTGTGTGTGCAGAGGCTTAAAAGAGTCGATAGCTATGTGCGTGGACCCCTGCAACTGAGTGCACAGGGCAGATCTGGATGTAAGGGTGATAAGTGGAAATAAAGATAAGTTTCTTCTAAATTCTATGTTAATTCTGAACTATCGCAACTTTGTTCTTTTATGGTTAATGAAATTGTTTTAATCTACGCGTGTATGCTTATTGAGTACTTGTGAATTAGGTTTAATCTTGATATGTGAACTAAATGAAAGTAATAAATGTTTGCTTAAATACATCTCTAAGTAGAATTAGGTTATAATACTTAATTGAATAAATCAAAACTGTAATCAACGTGGTAAGAGAAAGCTAAGATTATCTGGATCTTTGCATATCTATCGTAGCGCGAAGCTGCAGGATAGTGCACAAACCCTAAGACCACATCTAGACATCCCAAGGGTGCAGAAACTTAGTTTCAGAACCCTCCCCTGCTACCTAGAGTGAGATCTCAATCCACGCTTCATGGGTTGTTGCCGAAAGGGCTGGTATCTATGGGATTTGGTTAGCTAAATAATTCTTCTGAACCTAGGTCAGGCCCATATAAGCCAACAAATGTCTTTGTTGCTGAGACTGGGATCTACCTAAGGGGTGTCTGATGTGGGAACACTAGAACCCTATAAAGAAAGTGATTGAAGGTTGGTGGGATCTAAAATTCCATGAGTTCACAATTCAGGAAAATAGAAACCCGCAAATATTGGAAGAAGATTGGTTGGAACAATATATATTCACAGACATTCACAAGATATTCTTTCCTTCATTATCGGTAGAGCTGTACAAGTGGATCGCAAGGCTAGCTGACAATGTGGAAAGGTGCAGGTTGGATGAGCCTATTGTGTGGACCTTGGAACTGGTGCACTGGCTAGAAGCCACCGAAGATAAAATCACACACACAGTAGATAATTGGCTGGATTGGGTAATAGGAGGATTTATCATTGAGTTTGTGATAGATACCACCGTGAGCTATAGTGAGACATAAAGGCGATTTCCTCAAGGATTGCGAGGTAGGTATATCAAATCATTGAATACGTGGATTAAGATGTTGTTCTATGAAAAACAGATTATGCATGTTGATTAATGTCTGGAGTAACGCGGAGCAGAAGAGGTTACCATGGAATGGGAGGAGTAGAGAACAATTCATTAGCTTCCACTTCCCAAGAAAGTGAGGAAGAACTCACGCAGTTCTCACCAGAAAGTGCGGTCTGGTTGATCAGAGAGTGCTTCCCCCTAATACCACCTCTGTCCATGCCACCACCCACTTCACCTACATCAAATCCATCCACTCCAACACCAACCCCACCCCCAATGCCAACAACCTCAAAGATCGGGATGGAAAGTTCAGTTAAGCTACCAATATTTAAAGGTGTGGGGAATGAGGAACCATGAAAATTCTCGTTTGTGATAAAATTTGTATGGGATGCTCAAGGTATCACAGATGATAACATCAAGGAGGCCACCCTAGTTAGTGCATTTTAGGATTGTGCACTGACTTGGTACATAAAGTATTCAAGTGATCATCCAATTGAAGGCATTACTGCAATTTAGGAGGTGCTAATAAGGAATTCGGGTGCCCAAAGTCAAGGGCCTAGTCGGTTATTAGTTTCAAAGAAACGATAATGATGCCTAGTGAAGCTCCATGTGATTTGGATCAGAGGTTGAAAGGCGCTATCCGCGAGGCTAACATGACACTGACATATGAGAAGAATTACGCTTGGTTTGTCGCATCATTAATGCCATATATCACATTGGCCCTAGTGCAACAAAAGATCTCAACCCAAGCTGAATCACTGGAAGCAGTAATGTAGCTACATGAAACTTTGATCCAGGATCCAGGGTTGGGAGTATAGAAAATCCAAGTGCAAATACAAAACTTATGTCTGGAGATGCGAAGCTTAAAACACGGATAGGAAACTAAGACCGAGATACGGGAGGAAGTATGGTGTCTCAAATGCAAGGAACCATGCCATGACAAAGACCATTGTCCAATCTTTGCAAAACCTATGATGGGAGGGGGGCCCATAACATTGTGACCAGAGGTACAGGTTGGTGAAATCATAGCACGTGCACTCTGGTGTGCAATCTATGAAGTTGGAGGAAAGCATGCCACGGATAATTGTCACCTATTTCCAAGCCTATGACAACCCCCTCCTCAATGCTTATTTTGTAGCTTTTACCAGACGGTGGGCCACGAGGAAAGAAATGGTCGTAGTTACGAAATGTTGATGGATCGAACACCAGTGTATAGGATGCAAATAGAGGTATGAGCGCTAGACTCAATCGCACCATTCGTATAGGGAGGATACGAAGGGCATGAACGGGGTCACAGAGGAGGGCCAAGGCACTATGTGTGGGACTCCCCAAACCCGACAAAAGCTTGTTGTCCTTACTGCTACCAATTTGACCACGAAGATGTCGATTTCCCAATGTTGATCGCTCGGATGAACGAAAAGGGGGTGCTCCTAGCAAGCCCCACACAGAACGTCCAGATGATGAAGGTTGAACCCCGTGTAGAGGAACAAACCATAAATATGATGCTATGGAGTGGCATGACCATTGGAGAAGATAAGGGGAACTAGCCAGAGATAGATACATGGGTCCATAAGGTCCCCCCAAAATAGCCAGACTTTGATTTAGAACATGCAAAGGAAACCTTTATGAAAGCCAAGAAGAGCGTAGCAGAGGCTTCTACATTAGGGAGTAAGGATCAATTTAGATTAGTGCTGGATACATCTGTGTTAACAACCTTCTTGGAAACATGCATGAAATTACTGAGGGATGCCAAATCAGTAAAAGGGCTGTAGGAATTGATAACTTGGTGTGCAGGAGTGGATGAACCCTGAATAATCCGAAAATTAGGAAAACATGCTTTGCGCATTGGGCAGGAAATGCGACTAATAGTCTAGATCGAGGACTATAACATGGATCAGGTCATTTTATATTTAGGGTCTGATGCAAATGTCTTACCAAAGCAGACTTGGGAACGCATGGGCAGGCCTCCACTACAATGGTCACCGATTCAACTAAGGATGGCTAACCAGCAAAATATTCTGCCTATGGGATGTCTGTGTGGAGCTATAGTAGTCATTTATGGGGCCACCACCCAAACTGATTTTGAGGTTATCGAAATTGTGGATGACAGTAACCCATATCTTGCACTCTTAGGGATAGATTGGTTGATATATATGAATGGGTTCATCAATCTAAAAAAACGTAAGATGATCTTCGAAAATAAATCTCTTTGCATGGTGGTCCCATTGGACCCAGCAGAAGGGGCGCGATATATCGAGCCCATGCACGACGCGAAAAGCGAGGGCAAGCTGGACTGTATACACTAAATTACTGCACATGATCAGGACAGGGTCAATCTGATAGTGGATGGTCGTTGTTTGTGTCTAATTGATGATGTCAATCAAAGTTCATTTAATTTCAACCCTCGAAGGTAAACCTAGAAGTGCCACCTATAGGTCTAGAAAGATTTCTAAATTTTTGGAGATCTTAAGGTTCCCTTACAAGAACACATGAATTTTAAGATCTCTACCAATATTAGAACATCTAACAAACCTAGATCTAACATTCGTCAAGATCCTAAGGTTCTCTTACAAGAACACATGAATTTTAGGATCTCCTCCAATATTAGAACATATAACAAAAACTTAAAAGATAAAATGAAATAAAAACATAAATTGAATTATACCTAAAATAAGCATGCAAGTGAGGCCATGGGGGCCCTCCATAACTCCACAAGCACACCACTTCAAAGGAGACTCAAATGTAGAAGCAACAAAATCAAAGTATGATTCTTTATTTCAAAATCTCCATCATGATGTACAAACCAATTTTAAGATTACAAATGGAACTCTAAGATTACAAATGAAGATTCTAAGATTACAAATGAAGGAGATTGTACTCCTATTTATACAATGGGATGAGATAAAAAACTCATAATGAAGATCCAGTAATCTCTATTTAGTTCCATACATCTCTCAACCATCTAGACACGTAACTCCCTTTTTTCCTTGATCTTCTCCATGAGATCATGATATTCTCCATGAGGCTTATCTTATCAAATTCGAATTTTATCATTCAAGGCCACATAAAGGTGTCTTGGAAGCTTCCTTTGAACCTACATATGTCACAAAAACAATCCATTTTCCATATATGAAGTAAAATATATTATTTTCTAATATTTAATCAATAACTTATCTTAAAAGTGCTTAAAAATAAATAATATTTGGAAGATATAAATGAGACCCATTAATGATGAACAATAGGGAAAATGAAGTGACATGGTAGTGAATAATGAGTGATATAATGGAAGGATAGGTGAAAATTTTATGGCGATGAGTGATATTTGTATGACATTTTGAAGCCCAACATACCCCCCAACTGAAGCTCTTGCGTGTCCTCATGCAAGCTACTACAATGACTTATTTTATTCGATTCTTAGATGAGCTTCCTTTTACAAGATGTTTGGTTCGTGTGTAACAACCATCTTTCAATCATGGACTTCATTTTAACTTTGCACATCTTTTGATAACTTTTATTTTTGTAAAGAATTTTCATCTTTGAATGATTGATTCTTGTGTTACAATCATTATTTCCTTTGTTGAGATCTCCTTTTAATGATTGGTTCTTGTGTTACAATCATTATTTGCTTTGTCGAGATCAATCATTTTTAAGAAGTCATTTAATATGCTCATCACTTTGTAGTAGTTTTTATTATGGAAAGACTATGTGGGTTAAGATGTAATATGAATGAGAGAAAGAAATGAAGTGTG
>APFE030725427.1:80828-128546 GCA_000404065.3 Pinus taeda
GGCATTTTGAAGCCCAACAGTCGCCTCTCATGGGACCGTGATAGTTCTTGCACATCAGATTCAGATGGAAGAACCGACTACATGAAGTAACCACACTCAATTGTAATTGGATGGTGATAGTAGGGGTAGATAAACCACCGAAGGAATTAGTGAAAACGCTACATGTAGCTGCTACTCGCGCATAGAGGGTCACTCCAAAGATGCAAACGACAGGGCCTAGATGTTGAAGGAAGGCGCGCACATGGTCGGAAGTACGGAAAAAAGTATGTATTCCTCACCATTCGAGGCTACCAGTATTTGAAGTGTGGGTATCTACCAAGCTTAGAAGTAGTAGCCTAAAGCCTCCTCAATAGACCAGCACCAAGATTAGCAGAGGTTCAAGGAAGTTGTGGATAACACGAGTACGTTGGGCCTGCAGTAGATGATAGAAGGAAGCTCAGAAAAGATTGAATGGCCGCGGATCCTCCAAACATGAGTTATGGCCAATGAGGCAAGGTACACTGCGAAGCTGAGGAGCCCTGGAACACACCACGACATTGCTACTATGGTTGCACCCACACTCACGAAAGAGCATAAAACCTACACCAATTACCTAACTACTTCAAAAGTGCTCGTAGCCTAGGTTAGTAGGGACGAGCCGATCTCACGCCAATGGTGTGAACACCTAACTAGCAGTGGAAACCATAGTCTCAATACCTTAAGCAATTGAAAGAAGAGGCGGGACTATAAACTAGCCAGTAGAAAACTTGCACAGAAAAAGGAATCGTCAGTAAGCGAGGTAGTTCCAAAGTCTGTAGTTGTGCCGAAAGGATAACACTACCACGAGGAAAAATAAAAAGTAGCCATTAGCCACATGAGCCTTGATAGGCTAGTCTAATTGCGTCAGACAAGAGCGGGTGGTAGGACATTAAGGCAAAAGTTCCGGATGAGATACACAAAGATTTGCTGACTTGAATTTCAAACAAGTGAAAAAGAGTTTTTCAAATCTCACAACATGTGGCCGGTTGTGGATTTTTGGCATTTTGACCTAACAAAAAATAGTAAGCACGTGCCAACCAGATCCTCCATAAGCACTATGGCAAGAACCCAATTGAGAGTTACTGAAGAGATGTAGTTGAACTAGGAATTGCCCTCTCAAGTTCTTGAAGTTCCTAAATCCCCACACACCCCATGGCCTAGGAAGAATAAGCAAAAGATGGGTCCCGTTCGGGCCTCCCCAAGATTCAACAAGCATTCAATAGGTGATAGAGGTAAAAGAGGGATTGATGAAATTGCTGAGGAGGAGGATGACCTGGAAGACCTGATCGATCAAATTGACATGCAGGCAGAGGACGAAGAACTTAAGTTGCAGTTCGAGTCATTACCCTAGTATCTTTCTCCATGGAACAGGACGAACAAGCTAGCAAAGGATGTAGATGCTACAAAAACTACGCTCTAGAGCCCGCTCCTTCCAGATGATATAAGGTTCGAAGGGTTACCCATGGGGCACATTCCAAACACCAAGTTCAAAGATTAGGACCTGGAAGACATGGAAAAGTTCCCTGAACTCGCCGAAGGCACCCTTTTGCCGCAGAAATGGTTACTATGTGTTGAGAGGGCCGGACTGTTGAACCTAAGATGGATTCCCCACTACCACCACATGACCATCACAATATTCGTCATTTCACAACGGCTAGGTCTCATTCATGATGGATATCTCTGGTTGGAAGAAACAATCTTGATCACAGCCGACCTAATCCCCCGGGTTACTCACTTGCCATATAAAGGGAATAGCCCCATAGACATAGCCAGAACTAGTAGCGAGGGAAGCATCATCGAAACAGTCAAGGCAATATACCATCTGGTAAAAGGGAAGAGGGGGCATGTCATAGCAAGCATCAGTGACCATGCCGTATGAGTCTCTACTCAGCTCCTAGCTAGGAAACTTATGAGAAAATGTCGCATCAATTAAATGCCCACCAATGTCATCACATTGCGTGGACAGTGTCCTGAAGGGGTTCAGTTCAATTGGGCATAGTTCCTATGGGACGAGTTTATGACCAATTGTTGAGAAGCACAGGACAGAGGTAAGACCTTTCATTATGCATGGTTTCTCTTATCAATCTTTTTGGATACAACGGACTTGCCGCCGGAGAGCTAGTTCCCCAACATTGAGGATAGTCTACTTGAGGTAGTACAGTATATTTCACTTGGTCCTACAATGGAGGTAGCAAGGGTTTTCGTGATCCAGGAATTTTGGACCTCCATGGAAGAAAAGATACGGACACAGATTGCTCGAAGACTGCGCATGTCCGCCACGATCTACAACAACTTTCAAAGCATGGCAGAGTTCAAGGTAGATATGCATCACGTCTATATCCGCATGCGAAAGGACCTACAGAAATATTGGGTAACACTATCATTCCTTACAACTGATGATGCCATTTACACAGTATTATGAGCATGGCCTTTGGAATGGCGCGCCATAGATAAAATCATTCTTGACCACATGGCTGCCTAGTAGCAGAAGAAGGAACACCATAAGGGACTCATCCAAATGGCAGAAAAATCATGACAAGACCACCAGGTTGCTTTGTATCAAGGAGCTACCATGTGCCCAATAGTAACAGAAAACTAGACGGATCAAGGAATGGATTTGGACCATGACCCACAAGATGAAACAGAGACGCAGGACCACCTTAAGTAGTCCCACACCGAGCACTCATCGGCCACATGAAAAAGGTCCAAAACAACGAAGGTATTGAAAAAGGACTTCATGGAGAGGAGCTAGCCTATCAAAAATGTTTCCTGACCTGATCACGGCACAAATGACTATGTTGGCAGAGATCAAACCACAGTAACATGCCTTTAAAGCACAACCCATAGGATGGGTCCTTCGTGAGCTTGCAGACGATAAAGACGTCGCCATGCAGGAGGTCAGCACACAAACACCACATATCATCTCATTTCTAGTGTAGGTTATCCAAGCCACAACCACAGGTGACAAACGTGGTTGGGAATTAAATCTAGCCACTATGTCTAGAGACGTACTATACCTGCTTCAAGACAGAGTAACTCAGGAAGTTCGTGCCTGGGAAGGTCGCACGTTCTACATCTTGACAGAACAAAAGGCAAAGATAGAATAGATCACTCTCCAACATGATGAACCATTTTCCCAACACCGCGAGGTAGAACAAGCTGTGACAGAAGTGTGTGGTATGATCCTTAAGCTAGCCATTCCTGGGGACCCCCCCCTAACTACCAGGATTCAACACATGGCAACTGGATTTCACACGGCCCAAGCAGAGGCCGCAAGACACCAGGAGGAGCTAACATTATAGGCTACCAAGCTCCATCTTAAAGATTGGCCGCCCACACCACTGGTCGAATAGTAACGCCACCACAGTGCAGTTGTAGTTGGACTAGATACGATGGGTAGTGTTTTTCATGACTACTCAGGTCTACTCAGCTAGTCGCTCGGGATACTCGCTGCCCTCCAGGAATATCCAACCATACAGCGAGTAGAGACTGAGGTGCGCAAAGTGCAACAAGCTTATGACACCACCCGAGGCATTGCACAGACAATCATTATCACACAACAGTTGGCCAGATGAAGGAAGTCAAGGTGCTTAAGGCCCAGGTTGGAGTAGTGTGACAACAGGAGGCCGACCTTAAAGAACGTATCCAGACTTGCCTCAATAAAGCGTTTAGCATATCTACAACCATTGAAGGTAATATCACACACATGTAGGCCATTCGTGCGATGGAGCAAGCTGCTGCAAATGAGACAGATACCTTAGCATCTCATGTGGAAAAGGTACAGAGATTTGCAGCCGGGTTTGTTGTAGACACGGGCAAAATGCAGAAGTTATTGACTAACCTACGCATAAGGATTCCTGACCCAGCCGAGTGACTTGGGACGAGTCGTGATGATTGTGTTGGGTTATTGTTGGGTAGCAAAAGCCCTGCGCAACAGGTATGGGATGCGAAGCCTGCAATTTTGGGGAAGAGCAGGCTAAAGATTTTGCTAGATGCATGAAACACAATGTGTAATAAGTCAAATTCAAAAGGGTAGTCTACCCAAAAATAATGTAAAGAAATGTAAGTTGAGATGGCCCACCTATGGATCGCGGTCCATGGAAAGGTATAAATAGAGCAAGGCTATATGGGTAAAGTAGCTAAGATTTGAATATGATTTTGAGATCTAAAATATAATTGGTGTCTAAAAAGAGCATTCGAAGAGCATTGGTAAGTCCAAGTCGGGGGTTTGGTTAGAGGATAGAGGCTCTGCAACTATGTGCACAGAGGCCTGGAAGAGTTCGCAGTTGTGTGCGAAAACCCTTGCAGCTGAGTGCGCATGGTAGATCTAGATGTAAGGGTGATAAGTGGAAATAAAGAGTTTCGTCTGAATTCTGTGTTAATTTTGAACTATCACAACTATGTTCTTTTATGGTTAATAAAATTGTTTTGATTTGCGTGCATATTCTTATTTAGTCCTTGTGAATTGGGTTTAATCTTAATATGTGAACTAAATGAAAGTAATAAATGTTTGCTTAAAGGCCTCTCTAAGTAGAACTGGGTTATAATACTTAATCAAATAAATTAGATCTGTAATCAGCATGGTAAGTGAAAGCTAAGATTATCTAGATTTGCATGGATCTAGCACAGTGCGAAGCTGCAGGATAGTGTGCAAACCCCTCAAACCACATCTAGACATCCCAAGGGTGAAGAAACTTGGTTCCAACACCCTCTCCTACTACCTCGGGTGAGACCTCAGTCCGCGCTTCATGGGTTGTTGTTGAAAGGGACGGTAGCTGTCGGATTTCCTTGGCTAAATAATTCTTCCAAACCTGGGTTAGGCCCATATAATCCAATAGGTAGGGTAGCAGTACAACCACAAGTGCGAGTGCACAAAACTCAGACTATTGTCTTGTAGTAGATGGATTGGTAAGGTTTAGAGACATGCTATATGTGCTAGATGGAAGTGAGTTCAAGAAGGTGATATCGATGAAGTTTCATGCGAAACCATATTTAGGTAACCCAAGCTATTAGAACGCATTGAGCGTAGTGGAGAAATTTTTTTATTGGCTGAATCTAAAGAATGATGTAGCAGATTTTGTGGCTAGGTGTTTTGATTGTCAGAAGATGAAGATAGAGTGTAAGCATGAAGGTGGACATCTACAAGTGATTGTGATTCCAGAATGGAAATGTAAGGTAATTTCCATGGAGTTTATCATAGCTTTTCCAAGGATAGTGAGAAAGCATGATTCCATCATGGTTTTTCTAGAGAGGTTGACAAAGGTTGCACACTTCATTCTAGTGACGTCTACATTATCAGCTAGCGATGTAGCACAAGTGTTCATCAGAGATTTGGTTATATTGCATGGTGTTCCAAAGAATATTGTGTCAGACGGGGATGGGAACGAGTTGTTTGTAGGTTTTAGAACAAATCTGGCATTCATTATAGCTTATCATCCACAGATAGATGGATATACCAAAAGGGTTAACAGGATATTGGAGGACATGTTGAGGATGTATGTGATGCATCAAAAATAGAAGTGGGAAGAGTATCTTCCATTGGTAGAGTTCACTTAAAAAAATGGGTATCAAGAATCTTTGAGGATGAGTTTGTTTGAGGCATTGTATTGGCGTAGTTGCAATACTGCTATCAGTTGGAGTGATCTAGTTCAAAAGGGGTTGATTGGAACATACATGTTGGAAAAAATGGAATGGGAAATGCAAGTAATCAAGAAGAATTTGAAAGCGACACAATATAGGCAAAGGGGCTACGATGATCTTAACAGGTTGTTTAAGTTGTATGTTGGGGAATAGGTGTACTTGCACATAAAACCAAAGCAAAGCTCCTTGCATAATTAATCATGTGCCAAGTTGGAACCTCAATTTTCTAGACCTTTCAGGATTATTGAAAGGATTGGGCTAGTAGCCTATCAACTTGCACTTCCTCCAATAGTGAAATCACATGATGTTTTCCATGTGTCATTGCTTAAGAAGTATGTTAAAGATGTTAATCATGTGATTAACTAGTCTATATTGCAGGTGGAGCCAGATGGAGAATTCCATCGTGAGCCTTAGTGTATATTACAAAAAAAGGTGCTCATGCTTCGGATCCGAGAAATCAAGTGGGTTAAAGTGCAATGGAAACACTTTGGGCTTGATGAAGTGACATGGGAGATGGCAGATCAATTGTGAGCTATGTATCCTTCCTTATTCGTTGGTTGAGTGGATGTTTTGGTATATGTCTTTGGTACATGATTTCGTGAAGTTTGGTATATGTACATATGTATGTGGATGTAAATATAGTCATGAACTATGTTATAAATCTGCAATAAACAGTATGGGTGTCACATCATTATATTGGTTATGGTGTTATTTTTTCATGTTGGTTTTCTTTTCAGCAGTGTAGTCATTATAAATACTGCATCTAGTTATGTTGTCAAGCTCAAGGGGCAGTATGTTTTCTTTACAATGGTTTTGCTGAGGTACAGGTGTGGTTGAACACCGATGATGGTGTCCCCTAAGGGGGAGGGGTCTATAACAACCCTGGTGAAAATTTCATGTAATAAAATAATAAAGGCAAAGTAATAACCACGGTTGATGGGACACTTATTCCAAGCTAAATGTTGAGAAAAAAATCCAAGTGAGGGTGTTCATTGGTTTATTATGGCTAAGGAAATTGGAAAAGGCTATGGCAAAGGATTTGGAAACTCAAAATGGCATTTTTGGCACATCTATTTATGAAAATAATGGAAATTAGGAGAAAATGAAGGTGAATGGTCATAGGTTGCATGTGAGGAGGAAAATGAAGGAAAATAATTGAAAATGAAGAAAGTAGAGGCCCAACTAATAAAAAGGCTTCTAAGGATCAATTCGTGCCTTTTTTCAGTTCAGTTTTGGAGCTTTCTCATTATTCTCTCTCTCTCTCTCTCTCTCTCTCTCTCTCTCTCTCTCTCTCTCTCTCTCTCTTAGATGCTTAGAGTTTTCTTGGAGCACTTTGGCATTGGATCAAGAAACGAAAAGAAGTCAAGAGGAAGTAGGGAAAAAGAAAGGAAGGGAGGGATCAAGCAACTGTTACAAGTATCAATTTGCATGAGTATTTTCCTTGCTAGATTGGGCATGAATGGTATTGCATGTGGTTCTTTCTTGTTATGGCAAGGGTTCTTCCAGGTGTGAAAATGTTATCATCTTACCCTTGTCAATTTTGGATATTCATAGTGTGATGGGATTATCATCTCTTGGTTGAGCTAGATTTCCAAATGGATTCAAAGATGAGTGAGGTGGATCTTTGAATGGTAAAGCAAATGTCATAGTAACCCTTGAACTAGAATGTGGGTTGCAGTAAAGACATATTTTTTGTTGCATAGGTGGGATATACAATAAATCCTACAGGTAGTTTCCCTTGATTAGGCCTAGGAATCCTTTTTGGTGAATGGAGAGATATAAACTAAAGACTAGAGTGTGGTGTCTTGGTTTATGGCCTAGTGATCCCTAGATCAGAATGTGGATTGCAATAAAGATTGGAAGGCTAGGAGACTGAAAAAATCCTCATGGTGTTGGTGGAGAAATACGGTGGCATCCATGCTTGTGTTGGACTAGTGATGTAATATGCATTACGGTAAAGCCTGGTTATTATTGATGAGGGTGAGGCGGGTTAGCATCAGGATTCCCTGGTTGGTTCTTTTGGTTTGAGTCCCATATTCATGCCTGGAATATGAAACTGGGGTGAATGGCTGAAGAGGGAATTGGCTGATCCATTCTATGGCTGGGTGGAATAGGGTAGTCCCATCCTGTGTTGGATTTTACATTCATTAAGAATAGGTTATATCCTTGATATCTTATGTATGAATGTATTGGTTTATATCTGGATTCTATGGTTAATGTGTCTTGATATCTATATTGTTATTATGTTGGTTATAAGCATGTATTATGACAATGATGATGTATGATTGTCCTCATGTTCTTATTTGTAAATGAATGGACACTATATCTATGACCTAATATGTGATAATGAAGCTAATGGTATAAAGGAACAATGTTTCTTAGAAATTCTCAGATAAGTATGAAACCCCTATGCTCAAATATGTTGTTTACACCATTACATTACATATTTTTGACATGTTTGACGAAATTCCTATCATGACCTGTAGGGGTCCAGTCAAGATCTTGTTCAAGTAATTGCATTTGCATGATTATTCCATTGTTATTTTTCTATTTTGAAGGTGTCGTTTAGCTCTAGGAAGTGACCTAGGCTATGGGCCTAAAAAAGTGGCTCAAATCCTAGGGATGTAGACACAACACTGGGAAGATAAGTCATTGGATGCTGGTATACCATGTTGTGGGAGAATATAGGTCCTTTTAGACACATGCATGCCCATATCATGGGAGCATCCAAGATTTAAATGGTTTAAAACATTAGTTGGTTTCACGGTTTGGTTACTTGAGTGGTTGGGTTGGCTCTTGGGAGTTTTGTTGACAATGTGGAAGGTTTATATGGTGTGTTTCCATCAATTTTGATTCCTTAAGGTCACCTACGAGGTTGAATCCCATCATATCAGCCTCTCGTCACATGTTTACCCTAGTTGGATGGTTACTTGGGTAGATGTGAGGGGACGATGTTACAGAGAGGCTAGAGCCGAATGTACTTAGGAACCTGCTATCTTGATATGAGATAATGGACAATGGGATCCCAAAGTGTACCCATACATGTTCAAATAAGAGTTTTGTAATGGCTCCTATTCTGATGCTCTTCTTGGAGTTTGCTAGAGTGTCCATCTTGGAGAATGTGCCAATGACCATGAAAACATAGTCGTTCCCATGTATGGTAGAAGGAAGGCCCAATATGTAATCCATGTAGATGTATTCCTAGGGCAAGGTAGGAGTAAGTGATGCAGGAGCATGAGGCTTAAAGACAAAATTCTTCATTTTATTCCAAAAATCCAAAAAATGTTTACAAGAAAAGGAGTGGGATCCTTTAGCGGTCAATTTACAAAGTTTTTTAGATAGGAATTGAAATAGAATATAGGTATTTGAATGATTTTATAATTAATGAAAGTAGTTTAGAATTAGTTGAGATTCTCGAAGAGAATAACAAGCATTTAGGTATTTATCCAGGATTAGATAGATTTGATCCATTGATTGAGGATCAGATTGTTGGATGTAAAGTATTTATGTAAGTTTTGAATTATTGTAAGAGGATTTGGTTGGACTTGGTTATGGAGAATTAGACTGTAAAATAATTTAAATATCTCTATATCTCTGTGTATTTATGTATGAACGGTTAAATCCCGGAGGTTACATTCCTTCAAAATATCTTTGTGTACTTTTGAATTCTAGTTTGGCATATAAACTTAGAGTTTTGTATGATATAGTGTTCTCATGATCAAATTCCTCATTCACTTTGTATTAAGTTAAGTCGAAAGTGTTTCGACCCCTAGACTTTAATTAGCTAAACTCTAAATTCATTAGTGAAGAGCTAAACCTGGAAAAAGTGCTAAAATCATAGCAGAAGGAAGAGAAAGTCTAAAATACTTGTGAGGAAAACCGAAGAAGCCTAGAACCATCCGATCGACAGAGCAATTAGATCTACGGTAGTCATGTGCAAATTAGCATCGAGGGTTAACCCAAAACCAGATGTGATATTTTATAAAATAGGGTTAATAGTGCAATTGATTTGGGCTGTTTGATTAGAGGAGTGAGATCCAACGTATATCACATGTAAAAGTGAACAGTGGTTAATAAAAATTTTGGACCCGATAAGAAATTCAACTGTGGTTTAATTCCGTTGAAGTCTGAATGATTGTAACCAACGGTTGTGGAGGCCGCGGTCCAACAGTAGTCGTGTGGTAAATATATACATGGGTAAATCTAGATTTGAACTAAAGATATCATAAGAAGGAGCTTTGTTTTCTTTTGGTTCCATGAGAGAGGTAGAGGACAACAGAAAAGGTGAACCTGAGAAGCTTTTCGACAATGGTATTAATTCCCTTTAGTTTCGGGTAAGTGAAGATTGCTATTTTCTAGGTAATATTATCAATTCAGTTGTTTTAGTAGAATATCTACCTTTAGATCTAGATGACTGAAACTCCAAGGGAAACAGAAGAAGAACTTCCACCTGTGCTTGAGGAGATCGTTTCAGGATTTGAATGATTATCCCTTACACCTGCAACTAGAACACCATTTGTGGTATCGGAGCAGCTTACTAACACTGAACAGGATCTCAAGGATTAAAAAAAAAAATCCAACATGGCTTTTAGAGTTGGAGGAAGAGGTGGTGGTTGAAGAAGAGGAAGAACAGTTGCAAATGTTGAAGTATTGGAAGCTAAGCAACGGATACAATCTAGATTGGAAGCAATAGAAATGGGAAGAGATGCAGATGTTGTAGATGTTAGTGAACCTAAGGTTGGAGCTACGGAAGAAGAGGAACCTGTATATGTAACTCCTAAAATGAGATTCTTTAAGTTGGTAATGAGACCCACATCCAAGCCCAGACTTGAAGTTTCAATTTATACAGGAAACTTAAGCCCTGGGAAATTGATAGACTGGATTAATGACATGGAGAAGTTGTTTGATTATGAAGAAATTGAATAAGGAAATAAAGTGAAGTTTGTTATCACAAAACTGAAAGGACATGCAACAATTTGGTGGGATGAAGTGCAGGTAGAAAGAAGAAGACTTGGTAAACAACCAATTAAGAATTGGGAAAGAATGGTGGAAAAGCTGAAAAGTATGTTTCTTCCAGGTGATTATCAACAAACATTATTTAGACAGATGCAGAATCTTAGACAAAGGTCTATGAAAGTAAAGGAATACATAGAGGAATTCTACCAGGTGAGTATAAGAGTAGGACAAATCCAAGATACAGATGAAAGGGTTGCAAGATATGTAAATGGTCTCAGAATGGAGATCCAAGATGAGATAAGTGTGCTGTCTCCCAAAAGAGTAGAAGAAACTTGTCAAATGGTACTGAAGGCCGAAGAAAAACTCATGAGGAAGCAATCTACTAGAAATAGAGGTAATTTCCAAGGAAGGGTAATTCAAGGTGGTAGAGGAAGGTCTACAACACCTAGAGATGGAGCTAGCAGTAGCTCAAGTCAGCATGCACCCACAGAAAGTGATGCAAGTGGCAGAGGGAGTTTTTCAAGTGGAAGAGAAGTGAGATGTTATAGTTGTAACAATTTTGGACATAGAGCCTATGGGTGGCCAAAAAACATAGGAGTGAATTAGAGGAATGTAGTTGCTGCTAAGACTGAAGAGGAAGAATCAAAGGTAATAGAAGAAGAAAATGTACCGGAGAAAGGGGAACCTTTGGTAGTTCATAATGTTTTGTTAAATCTAGCTAAGGAAATTGTTGAACTGACACATAGAAAGACCTTGTTTAGGATTGTGTGCAAGGCTCAAGGGAAGTGTTGTCATATGATAATTGATAGTGGTAGTACATATAATTTGGCCTCCAGAGAGGTGTGGTGAAGTTGAAATTGAAGACAATGAAACATCTAATGCCTTACAAGATGTGATGGCTTCAGAAGAGATATTAGTTGATAGTGAATGAGTAGTGTGAAGTGGAGATGTAGCTGGGAAAATATACAGACAAAATTCTGTGTGATGTGATGCTTATGGATGTGTGTCACATATTGTTGTGAAGGCCTTGGCAGTATGACAGAGGAGCTATGCATGATGGAAAGAAGAACACATACAAATTTAGCAAAGATGGTGTCAATCATACATTGATACCTATGGAAGAGGAGGATGCATCAAAGAAACCTAATCCAAAGACCCTTTTCTTGAGTGGAAAGGAATACTTGTAGTATATGGAAGAAGATGAAGCAAGTTTTACATTGGTTTGCAAACCCAACATAATAATAACTTACACTAAAGTCTCTGATTTACCAATTGAAATTCAAGAGATGTTGGACAGTTATTGTGATATCATTGTAGATTATTTTCCTAATGAGTTACCACCCATTAGAAAAATAAGCCATCATATAGATTTGATTCTAGGAGAAAATATACCTAATAAAGCAGCTTATACGATGACTCCAATAGAGAACGAAGACTTATGAGCAGTTAAACTAGTTTTATTTATGGCCGAAGATGAGAGCTAAAGTAGAAAAGTATGTCAAAAATTGTAAAGCCTTTCAATATGCAAAGGGAAGGAGCCAAAACACAGGGTTGTATGTTCCATTACCTAGTACAAATAAGCCTTGGGATATGGTAATTATGGACTTTGTTTTGGGTTTGCCAAAAACACAAAGGGGACATGATTCAATTTATGTAGTAATTGATAGATTTTGAAAAATGGGAAATTTTATTCTATGTTATAAAACGAGTGATGCTACTCATGTTGCTAACTTGTTTTTTAAGGAAATTGTAAGGTTGCATGGGTTACCTAAGAACATTGTTTCAGACAAAGATACCAGATTTGTTGGTCATTTCTGGAGGAATTTATGGAAGAAACTTGGTACTAAACTAACTTCCAGTTCTACATATCATCCTTATATTGATGGGTAGACTGAAGTTCTCAACAAAATCTTGGGTAATCTTTCAATAAGCTTTGCAGGTGAACATCCAAAATAGCAGGATCAAGTTTTGGCACATGCTCAGTATGCCTATAATGATTCTCCTAAGAAGAGTACATCACAGATTCCATTCCATATAGTTTATGGAATGCACCCAAGAGGAGTGTCTAAATTGAGAGATTTGGGTAAAGATGAAATGAGCAGTGCTCTAAGAGAAGATTTTTCTTTAGAGATTCAAGAAGTTCATGAACAGGTAAAACAACAGCTACAGGACGACAACACAAAGTACAAGGATAGAGTATATTCGAAGAAGAGATAAGTAAATTTTGAGGTTGGATATTTGGGTTTGGCACACCTAAGGAAGGAAAGATTTCCAAAAATGGAGTATAGCAAATTAAAATTCAAGAAGATTGGACCATGTAGAGTTTTAAGGAAATTTTATGCAAATGCGTATGAAATTGAGTTACCCCTGGTCTTGGAATATACCCAATTTTCATTGTTGTTGATTTGTAGAGGTATGAAAAGGGACAGGCAGATGACACGGTAGAAGACAAGGAAGAGGAAGAGCTATATTTGGTAAAACAATTACCTACAGTGAAGGTATTGCCACAAGAGAAGATATTGGATGAAAGAGTGTTTAACAAAACAAGGGGATAGGATTATTTTCAGTACTTGGTCAAGTCGAAAGATCAACCAATTGCTGATGCTACCTGGGTAATAGAAGCCATGCTACAAAAGTTGGGTTGTTCTGTAGAAGAGCTCGTGGATAGGAGCCCATGAAGAAATTTTTCCTTGGGAGCTTGATGTAGGAGCATGAGGCTTAAAGACAAAAGGCTTCATTTTATTCCAAAAATCCAAAAAACGTTTACAAGCAGAGGAGTGGGATCCTTTAGCTGTTAATTTACAAAGTTTTCAAGATAGCAATTGAGCTAGACTATATGTATTTGAATGATTTTGTAATTAATCCAAGTAGTTTAGACTTATTTGAGATTCTCGAAGATTAGATAGATTCGATCTATTGATGGAGGATTGGATTGTTGGATGTCAATTATTTATGCAAGTTTTGAGCTATTGTAAGAGGATTTGGCCGAACTTGGTTATGGATAATTAGACTATAATGGAATTGAAATATCTCTGTATCTCTGTGTATTTATGCATGAAAGGTTAAATCCTGGAGGTTGAATTCCTTCGAAATATCTATGTGTATTGTTGAATTCCATTTTTTCATGTAAACTTAGAGTTCTGTATGATTTTATGTTCTCCTGTTTAAATTCCTCATTCACTTTGTATTAAGTTAAGTTGAATGTGTTTCTACCCCTATAACTTTAAATAGCTAAACCTGGCGGAAGCGCTAAAATCATAGCGGAAGTAGGAGAAAGTCTGAAAAAAATGTGGGGGAAACTGAAGAAGCCTAGAACCGTCCGATTGACAGAACAATTAGATCTATGGTAGTCATGTGAAAATTAGCATCAAGGTTTAACCCAAAACCATATGTTATATTTTATAAAATAGGGTCAATAGTGCAGTTGGTTTAGGCTGTTTGATTATAGGAGTGAGATCCAACGTATGTCACATGTAAAAGTGAACGATGGTTAATAATATTTTTGGACCCGATGAGAAATTCAGCTGTGGCTTAATTCTGTTGAAGTCTAAATGATTGTAACCATCCATTATGGAGGTCGTGATCTAATGTTATTCATGTGGTAAAAGTATACGCAGGTAAATTTAGATTCAAACTCAAGAAATTATAAGAAGGAGCTTTGTTTTCTTTCAGTTCCATGAGAGAGCTAGAGGACAATGGAAAAGGTGGACCCGAGAATTTTTTCGATGATCATAATAATTCCCTTCAGTTCCGGTTGAGTGAAGATTGCTATTTTCCAGGTAATGTTAGCAAATCGGTTGTTTTAGTAGAATATCTAACTTTAGAGCTAGATGACTAAAACTCCAAGGGAAACAAAAGAGGAACTTCCACCTGTGCTTGAGGATATCGTTTCAGGATTTGAACAATTATCCCTTACACTTGCAACCAGACCAGCAGTGGGCATAGGAGTATAAGTATGACGACCTTGATTCTTGATTGTAGTTTTGGCAATGATGCATGCAGTGTATAATCTCATGCACTTCCCAACATCCTATCAAAGGCTTGGCTAACAAAAATGCTTTTGCAATAGTGCCACTATCTTTTCTACCCCAAACATTCCAGGGAGATGACTAAAGTGCGCCTCCAAAATCATCTTGGCATACTCACTTGAAGAAACATAGAGATGTCCCATGTGACATAACAATGCATCGTGGAAGTGAAAGTTTGGAACTTTCATACCTTCTAGGAGCATCTAGTATGTGGTGTTGAATTATAGATCACTCTTGTAAAGATCTAACAATCCTAATGTATCGTGTCCACAAGAGTTGAGGACAGTGGTTAGCCCCATAATCAAAGGTCGGTTGAGGCAGCCTGCAACATTATTAGTGCTACCCTTCTTGTATATAATGTTCAGATGGATTTTTTGTAGATATGTGGGCAATTTTTCATTACGGTTATTTTGTGACTTTCCTTGTGTCTCTATGAACTGCAGGGGTCAGTGTTCTATGTGGATGAAAATTTCCTTCCACATAAAGTAATGCTTCCATTATTTTCAATACAACATAATGGAATACATCTCTTTGTGATAGGTGGTATATTTTCATACTGTATCTGAAAATGTCTCACTATGATTTGCCATTGGATGCTCATGTTGGGTAATAAATGCAACAATAGCATGCTCAAAGGCATTTGTCTCAATTTAAAATGGTTGTTATAGGTCTGGTAATGTGAGCATTGGTGTAGAGTATAGGTGATGCTTCATCTCAAAAAATTCCTTCTATTAGGATTAAAATGAAAACAACTTTTCATTTGTTCCACCCTTGGTGACTTGACTCAAAGGCCAAGTGATATGAGAGAATCCCAACATGAACATGTGGTAGAAATTTGGAAGACCCTAAAAGATGCAAAGCTTCGTTAGAATGGTTAGGGATGGCCAATCCCAAATAGCATGTATGTTGGTTGAATCCACATTCGCACCCTACTCATAATGATCTACCCTAGATATTAAACCTGGGTCACACCGAAAGTTCATTTATCCAATTTGGAAAACAATTTATGTTTTCACAGTGTTTGGAGGACCTGTCAAATATGGTGTACGCACTCTTCCCAACAATGGCTGAATAAGATGTCATCTCGATATACTAACATGAAAGAGTTGGTGAAGGGAAAAAATATCTCATGCATTAGTCGCATGAAGGTTGCAATGACATTCGTCAACCCCAAAGGTATGACCAACCATTTAAAAAGGGCCTCCTTTGATTTAAAGGCATGTTTCTACATATCAGAGGGTTCGATTGGTACCTGGTGATAATTAAAATTCAAGTCAATATTTCTGAAATATTTGACCACCTTAAGGTGGTGCAGAGGTTCATCAATATGTGGGATTGAATACCTATTCCACAAAGTGATCTTATTCAATTCCAGATAGTCATTACAGAGCCTCTAGGTTGTTAGGTCCCTATACTACTAGTGTATCCCCTTATTGTATTGTTGTGCCCATGATGTCCCCATATTGTTATTATTGTGCCCCATAGAAGCCCACTATTATTATTGTTGTCTTCCTCAGATTATTATTTTGATTTTGGCTTTGATTATATTGTGACCCCTTAGACTCCTATATATAGAAAGGAGATGTTGTCATTTATATCATCCAATAATTTTACATTTGTGTAATGTAAAATAAGTTTCCCCCTTGAAGAGGTTGATTTTAAGTCATTTATCTAACTTTTCTTCTATCTTGTGAGTTGGTTTCATAACATTTGGTATCAAAGCTTTGTATTCTAGGGTTTCACTGCTTGAAAAAAGTCATCATGAAATTTTCACTCAAAATTTGTTTCTAAAAAGTTTCAGAAGATGAAATTAAAGCAAAGTTGAGCTAAAATATTTCTGATCCTTGTGCCTTAATTTTAGATCTTGTCTCACTATCTTTTTGGAGATATGAGATGAGGAAGTTAGGGTATTCGTAGAGCTCCAAAATTCCATCACAAACAAGTCATCATGGAATTTTCACTATAACGTTTGTTCTACAAATCTTCAGAAGCTAAAATTAAAACCCATTTGATTCGAAATCAGGCCACACCTCATGTACGAATTTTAGAACTTGGTTCGTTATATTTTCCTAGCTATGATGCAAGGAATTTAGGATTTTTTACACTCCTAAATTCAATCACAAAAGTTGACCTTGGCAAAATCATCATAACTTTGTATTTCAACATCATATTCAAATTTTGTAAGAAATACGATAGACTTTAGTTTGTTCGGTATCATTTTTAGGGTTAAATGTTGAAACAATGACACATGGAACTTCGTACAATTTCGTTCTATGGAACTAGTCTATAATCCGATCACCATAGGAAATTAAAAAAAATGATTTCTTGAAGAATCCAATATCAATCAGACCTATGTTGCTAGAAAGAGGACTAAAATTTCTACCATAATATGTAATTTCAGAACTTGGAGATCTAAGATTATAGAGTTACAGTCATTTCAAGATGAAGCTCCTAAAATAAAGAAGAAGAATGTCTAGAATCAAGAAAATAAAAACACCGAATAAGAAAAAATGGAGGGGTGATTTGAAGAATGTGATTGAAGATATCATAAATAAGATAAATGATATAGAAGAAAAATTGAATGGAAACATGAAATATTTGAAGAAATACATGGAAGGTTTGAAGGAATGTGGGACAACATCACTACAAAATAATATTCCTAATGGCATAAAGGTAGTATTGGAAACTCATGATGAGAACAAAACAATTGTTGATGATGATTTCATAGACACTAACATTCGAATGAAGACCAACAATATTACAAATATAGATATGATGAATTTTGATGGCAACGATTTGGTAACTTGGATACTACACATGGAGAAATATTTTGATCTACATGATGTGCAACCATCACAAAAGGTATGTATTGCATCTTTACATTTAGATTCGAATCAGTTTGTATGGTATAGATGGATTTGTTCTCTAAACCACTTTTCACCTGTCCAATTTTTACAGAGGAAATGATATCACATTATGAGGACATAGAGAGCAACACCTTCTTCAGTCAATTGATAAATCTCAAACAAAAGGGTTCAATGGTAGAGCACATTGAGGTCTTCCAAAAATTGAATATAAGGGTAAATGATAGTCTAGAGGAGCATAGGATTGATGTCTTCATAGGGACTTTAAAGGGTAACATCCAACATGATGTTCTCCTTTGGGAACCTAATTCATTGGAGAAGGAATTTAGGGTGCCAAGAAAAGTGGAAGAAAATTTATGGAAACAAGGAAGTCTACAACTCAAAACTATAAATATGGAAGTGTTGTTCCTCATAGCCCTCCACAACGTACAAGGTTGACACCACAACACTTGGAGGATAAAAGAGAAAAAGGACTTTGTCACAATTGTGATAGAAAATACACTAAAGTTCATAATTGTGTTGAGAAGAAATGATTTTACATATATTATGAAGAGGAGTAAGAAAAGGCAAGAAACATCAAAAGAAGATGATATACACGAAGAACCAACCCCAGAGAAAGAAGAAATTAGTCTGACCATATCTTGTAATGCATTAAAACTTCACGAATATCATCACCACCCATCACATCATCTTTAAGAGAAAATTTTAAGGTTCAAGCAACGAAAGATCACATCGAGCATCAACAAGAAGTTATCCGACTCTTAAATTATAACCTCACTTTGGTAAAGAATCGAATGAAACAACATGTAGATATACATCACAATGAAATAAGTTTTGATGTATTTGACTGAATATTTTTATGGTAAGAACCATACAAACAAATGCCCCTCAAGCAAGCTAAGAAGGATAATAAATTATCACCAAAGTACTATGGTTCTTACATGGTGCTGCAAAAGATTGGTACTATGGAATACAAATTGGAGCTTCCTTCATCTTCTTGAGTGCCCCTAGTTTTCCATGTTTCATGCTTAAAGAAGGTTATATGTGACAAGCTCCCAGTTCAAAAAATATTGTCAAAACTTGACAAGGAAGGAAAACTAATATTGTGACCTGATGTAGTCATGGAAATAAGAATTTGAGACCTACAAAATCAATAAATTTCAGAGTATCTCATGAAGTAGAAGAACTTAACCACTAGATATTCCACATGGGAGGATGAGAACTTTATACGGAAGCATCCATAACTATTCAAGCATTGAGGAAATTTTTTTTTGAAGGAGAGGGGCATGTTAGGTCCCTATATTAATAATGTATTCCCTTATTGTTATTAGTGAAACCCCCTTATTGTATTGTTGTGCCGATGTAGCCCCCATATTGTTATTAGTTTGCACCATAGAAGCCCACTATTGTTATTGTTGTGGCCCTACATTATTATTGTTATGTCGGATCTGATTACACTATGACCCCTTAGACTCTTATATATAGAAAGGAGGCATTTTCATTTGTATCATCAAAGAATTGTTCATTTGTTTAATGTAAAGGAGGTTTTCCACGTGAAGAGGCCAATTTTGAAGTCATTGATCAATCTTTTGTTCTATTTGTTGAGCTAGTTTCATAACACAGGCTCTATCCTTCTTCTATACCAACATAATTGGGCTCCCACAGGGTGATGAAATTGGCCCTATGTTCCCTTTTTGCAAACAATCTTGAATATTCCTCTTGATTTCATCCTTATCAAAAATAAAGCATTAGTAGATTGTTCAATTTGGTAGTGGCGCACTCGGGGTCAGGTCGATGGAGTGCTTGACTTGATAGTGTATGGGTACCCCTATGGGTGAGGTGAATATGTCCATATAATCCTCCACGACCTTGTCCATCTACTCTTGTTGTGTGGATGAGCCTTGTATCAAGGCAGTGAATGTGGCCAAAATATTCTTCTTTCTCTGAGGGTGAATATTAAGGAAGAAATTTTTCCTAGTCCAGTAAATGATATTATTGAATTGTTTAGGAAAGATCAAAGAAAATATAGTAGGTGGCACTACCTATGGTATCCTGTACAATTTCTCACCCAAACTAATAATAAAATAATGAGATCTAAATTCATATATATCATGACACTTCCATAGAAATGGCTTACCTAATAAAACATCATAGACTTTCAGAGGGGTAACATTGCACAATACCTCATATGCAAAGAGCTTGATGCTATAAGGAAGGAAACATTGTTGGATGAAACAAAGATTTCACCCTTGGTGGAACCACCCAATGATATATGGATGTGGGTGAGGCATCATTGGAAACTTCAATCTCTTAATGACCTCAACTGAGATTAGGTTCTTTTGGCTCCTATCATCAACAATGAAATGAACTGACTAACCATTTACCCAGATATGTGAGTGGAGGAAATGCTCCCCTTCCTTTGCATCCTTAGATTCTTCCTTCTTAATGTTTGTGGTGGCTACCATTGTATTGGACTCAACATTAATGATATAATTTCTATTGTCGGCTTCCTTAGTAGGTTCTAGCTCAAAATCAGAGCATGAATCTGCCTCTCAACCTTTTAGCTTGGTCATAGTGCTTCCTTTGCACATCATTCATTTGAGTTATGAGTGGGAATTTTATATAACTCACATGACCTGTCGGTGTATTTATTTTCCTTACCATTATCCTTGGATTGCATCTTCAAAAAGTTGTGTTGGGGGTTCATGGCCTGACTCTGCCCTTTTCTCTGTAGCTTTGGGGTGCCTTTGCTCCGCTTTGTGTTCACAGATCCAAAGTATCACTTCTTCTGCTTGAATTTATGCTCAACCTTTGCAACAATTAGTATGTTTCTTCAAGTGAGGAGATGTCCGCCAAAAACACTTCATCCTAAATATATTTTTCTAAATAAATGTGGTACTTGAGCACTAAATGCTTCTCAGAATATTTGATAACCAACTTTGTGCACAAGGTATGGAAAAGATCCATCACCTCATGCACATATTGATCCCTTTGTTGTCACATCATAGGCCATTGTATGTGCTTGTCCTCATAGCTCCCTATTGGGTAATATTGTTCCTTTATGGTGTCTTGGAAATAATTCCGTGTGGGTGCATTCGAAGACACTAAGGGTTCTATCTCATCACTTTTATCTTAGTAGGTTTCACACTAGTCCTTGACATGGCGGGTGGCTTTGATGAGTGAAAATGTAATATTTTCCCTATTGGAAAAACCATGAATTAAAAAATATTCTTCCAACATATTTAACCATATATCGATAATGAATGCATCTATCTGGTCAATGTTGACTTGTACATTGAAGGGAGCAGTGCCTCCATAGTAACTTTCAGATGAATATATGTCAGCTATGGGCATTCACCAAAGGATCTAGGAAAATTTGTCCATCATTGCATTCCTTTCTCACTTAAGAGATTCTTCGAGCAATATTTTTAAAGGATCTTCTAGTCCTTCATATTTGTTTTCTTCTTACATGGGAGGCCGTCGGGGTTTGTGAGGATGGTCTTGCAAAGGTTCAACTAGTTCAAGCTTAAACTCATACCTCGACCTCCTTGGGGACATGCAAAGGAAAAAAAGAGAAAGAGAAGACTACCCTAATGTCACTGATATAGAATTATGCAGTAACAAAACAAAATATAAATATAAACATAAACACATCGATGCAGCAAAAATGAATCTTGATTTAATTAATATCAAAGACCGAAAAGATGTTGACATACATAATGGAAATAAACTAGCTCCAATGATCATAGCTTATCTCTGAGAACAGATGTGGTGGCTAAATGCCTCTAAACTATGTTATAATGTGGCTCAAAGACCTATTTATTTTTGAGAAATAATGGAAAACCCTAACCATCTAAAAAAATAACCCTAGGGGATGAAGCATGAAAACTATGGGCTCCGATGGGGTAAATTGGTATTTTAAATTACCGGGGTTGTAACTTTGGCATATGATCTCCGTTTGACACACACGATACCTTAATGTAAATATATATCCAAGGAATACACCTTTAGACTGAAAACATAGTTAAATAATTACATTTTTCTATTTTCCAAGAAAACATTGTTTATTGTCTCAAAACGCCTTTGAAAGTTTAGGACCCAAAAAAACTACGAAAAATAATAAACTTTCGAACAATTAAGGAAACTAAACAAAAAAATGGTTGGGGTCTAAGTGGAATAGGTGGGTGGCCACCAATATACACCTAGATCATACGTTCCTCTACAATTCCCTTCTCTACTACATAGTCCCTCAGGTGATCGATTCCTTGGAAAGGTTTCCTTGCATCAAAAGGTCTAGAAACCAAGGCGTATCCCTACCTCAAAACCATCATACCAGTCATAGCATGCTCATGGAAATTAATGGGCACTATTGGGTACCTATGTCCTACAATGGCGATTTTCCTGAATTTCTTTAACAACATTATGTTGTATGTTCCAATTCCTTTCATTGCTGTTATCAATCCGAACAACCAATTTCAACTAAACATAACCAGGCATTTTCAACAACCCGAACGTGGGCATTTCCATGCTTCCTTATACCAATCACATAGTTTCCATTATATTCAAAGGAATTTAAATAAATTTAAAACATACCTCATTGGTAGCTCGCCAATAAGGTGCACTTGAAATTTTGTTTACATATTGTCAAAGCAAGTCAAACTAACTCTTTGATCAAATCATAATGTATAAACATGTCACATCCGGTTAGCTCAAAATGCAACCATCATAAATCAAAATCATTAGTAACATGTAACCATCATAAATCAAAGTCATAAATGACATGTATAATTAAAACTAGAATAAAGTATTGATACTTATCTTTCAATTATTTCTTTGCTTCTACCTTTATTATTTCTCCATTTTGTACAAATATTGAATTAGTTGGCAAACCTGGCAAGCACTGAGTGCCTCTTCTTTTCTTCATTCGCGTACACATACACAGAGTGTACATCAAATGCATGCACTGATACATGGCATACAATTCCACACAATACATATATGTACTCTTGATATATAAAACAACATATACACCTACACCTGATGTATAACACAATCAATACACATGTCATGACAAAATGACTACACTATACACATAACAAAATACCACATGTACATGTACAAAATACCATATGTACAACATGTGCATATTACTATATCCAAACAACACCACTTGCACAACATGTAGACAACACCATATGTACACAACATCACATGTACAACATGTACACAACACTACTCGAAAAATGTGTACACAACACCACATGTATATTATAACACTACCTGCATAACGTGTTAAAAAAACCACATGTACACAACACCACCTACACAATGTGTACATAACACCACGTACACAATGTGTACACCACCAAATTCACATAGCACTACCTCCATAATGTGTACACATCACCATAGATACATAGCACCACATGTACGACATATGCACAACACCACTACTACAAATCTAGAGAACACACTCTCTCTACTCAAAAACATTGATTCTAACATATTTCCACTATCCATGCTTGTGCTAACATGTTGAAGATCACATTGCTTTCATTCCACTGATGTATCCCTCAACATAGCCTATCCATAACATAAAAATAGGTAAAGTATAAACACATGATATCAATTCATATGCATGTGATATTTACCTTGAATAGATTTGTTAGGGCTACTTTGACCACCTGATTTCACATAATACCAGGAACCTCTTCGTGCCATTCACCTGCATAAGAAACCATTCCTCCATGAGAATGACCCCTGACAACCCTGTTATATAATGGCATTCATGCATACGTATATACATATATACATTAACATAAAATAATCATGATACATGATAACCATGTCACACAATGACATGCATACATACATGTATACATATAATCTTTAGCATAATCATTATCACAATGCAATTACCAAATATCATAAGGTCAAGGTTAAGAGAAATCCATTTATTCGTGCAACACATGCACAACATTGAGAACAATAGTTCCCATCATATATAAAGCATCCGATACTTTAGATAAATTTACTTTACCTTTCCTAGTTACCTTTCTCATGATTTTCTTGCCACCATCCATTTACCCCAATGGACGCAACTAATCCAACTCGTTGTTATGTTCTTTACTTCAACAACACTTTACTCATGCACCGAGCTTCATTTGGGTCATACCTATCAGATTTCATTCAAATTTCCTTGAGCTCCATTAACTTTCCTCTTTCTCCGACTAATTCATGAGACCCTTAAAACATAAGGAAATAACAAGAAACAAACAAGAAGAAAACCATGGGAAACCAATAGAAATATAACACGAAAAATAAAGTGGCATGGCCATGCACCAGAAACAATCAAAATTGCAATTCAAATGCAAAAAAGTCACAAAACACCGAAAGCACAAAACTATCAACAAACTCCAATTCTTTGACGAATCCAACCATAAACACATAACTGACAGTGTATAAATAAATATAACAGTATACTGGTTACCTTACATTCTTGTTGCAAGCATGCTTCCTTGTAACTGAACACGTACATATATCGTCTCTTAAAACACTCCAATTCCTTGACGAATCCAACCATGACTGAAAACCAACTGTTATACCTGTGAAATACATTTTCATGACTATAATACATATCCACATAATGTCATACAAAATCAAGGTTAAGAAGCCTTCCTATATTCATGTAAAACACTCATTCATTTGGAATTGTGGTTTCCAAACATAGCCAAAAGAATTATCACCTGATTCATTTCTTTTACCTTTTTCCTTATTGTAATTGAGTCTTATTATGTGTTGCCACACCACCGAGCTATTATTCATACAAAAAAAACCAATTGTTATCTTGTCATGCTAATACCATGTACGTTCTCACTATTCAGACATGAAAATCACATGTTCCAAAGATTAAGTCATCATGCCTATTAATTTGAAATCATCCTTTACCAACATTGATATCCATTTCATAATCAACATAGATTCATTAGTCATAATACTACAACTAACACCCACTTACACTCAAGTGTATATCAACTGTCTCAACGTATATTGTGTTAGTACAATCGTCTTTAAACAATATCATTCCTCCATGCAATCTCATGGACACATACTTATATCATGTAGTTAAACAAACATTCAAACGACCTGTAAACATAACCCCTTATTATCCATGGTCCACATCAACGTAGAAGGAAGTAGTTATTGTAATGGCCTGATCTCCAATGTCCAACTATGAAAATGGGATCTCTAAAACTATACAAATTTTAACCACACTTTCCAAAACCTAATTTTCATTTCTCATAAATTTTGTACCTAAAATCATACCACATAATCATGCCACTTTTCCATTCCATAGATTTCATGTCAAGTTTCTATGGGGAGTCATGTGAACCATAGTCCATTACTTTTCTCTTCATCCCTGATATTGTATTTACTCCAAACATAACATGTTATCTAAACCAAATATATGGCATAATAAAACTCATACCATAATGTATCTCATGAGAGGCTATCACATCTACACAAGCGAGTCCAGAATACTATGACACAATATCACAAGTATATCAACTCATACCAAAATATCATAACCACAACCATCTATGCAATCAAATCAACATTAGCATGATACATAAAACATAAATATATTAAATGAAATTACCATGATAATCACCATGTGTATGACCACAATGCACATAAAAATAAGTTAACTACCATGCATGATTAACTAATGCATGTGCATATGACCACACTTATTTACTAGCATCTGTCATGCATGTAACCAAAACAAAAATAGAATGAAAGGAATGTATATAACCATAATTCATAACAACCATTAACCATCATACTTGCATTCCAAAATTACAAACATGTATGAAGCTTACCCCGAGTTCTAGTGTTGCAACCTCGCTCTTGATGATCTGCATTTCCTGCTCCATCTCATCAAACTTATCAGCATCATAATGACATCATCTACGTAATTACCACCATGATGCATTTTTGAACTACTATGCATTCATAACCATATATATTTAGGTATATGGCCTAAATGGGTTAACCATAATCACATACAATCTAAATGTTTGAACTTGAAATCTTTGATACCACCCTGCAGTATCAAATATCACCCAAAGACAATGGAAACCTGCTTTGATACCACTATGTGACCACCTTCTCCCATATTTACCCAATTTCATTTTCCTTCGAGGGTAAATATGAGACAAAGAGTTACTTTGACATGACCCAACCTCCCAACTTGAGTTAATGAAGTGGGGCCAACAACTGACAACTCACATACATCCTCTAAGGCTTACAGGACACACAGGGGCAAAAGAACCACCCCTATGTAACCAAACCCTTATTTGGATCTATTTTTCTCTTAACTTACCTCGAATTTCATGCACAAGCTTGAAAGGGTGTGGTTATGACCCTATAAATGGATGAAAAGTGTGTGATCCAAGGATCTGAACCACACTTATAGATTACAATCTAGACCACTACCCAGAACTTGTTGAGATTATCTAGAAGCATTATTAACATGAAAATGAAGCTAAACATTCAATCTCAATTTAGAATATTGACCTCGACTAGGTGGAATACACTAGACATTTCTTCAAAAACATGACAAACATGTAAGATACAAGTCATGAATTCATATATAATCATAATAGTTTGAGATTCACTTAAGAATCACACAAAAGGGCTTATTCTCTCTCCACATAGCTGCAACAACACTAATTAGTCCATGCATTCATCAACCATAATCATATATTCATCAAGACATGTGAAGAGGCATATAAAATATACATCATGTAACCTCCATATAACCAACAAATAACAAACATAGAAACCATGGAAGCTCATCCATAAAATCACCATCATAATCAATGTGTATCTTCATAGATCACAATAAGGAAATGTCTCATATTAACATATGAAAATACCAACCAAGTTAGGGACTTCCATGTACCACCCAAACATAGATTGTGATGAACAAAATATATCTTTCAATCAATTTCCCCCATGATATATTCCAAGCACGAATGTGGGATATCATGGAATAAATCAAAACCAAACCAAACTAGGGCATAATTAAGCTAAACCACCTCAACCCTCAACCACAGTGATTCCACCTCTATTATCAGACATCATTAACACCAATGAGATCAATCTCTACCCAAGTTGTCCATCGGTCAAGGATCAAGTACCTTAACCCACAAGCTTCCAAGGCTCCAGAGAATTTGTCCAACATGAATGTAGGGACTAGTATCTCAACCCACAAAGGGATATAAAGCCTTTGTCCCAACTTAAGCTCGAGGACTAGTAACTCAACCCAAGATGTTCTTGAGCTTCCTGAGAATTTATTCCAACCCACAACCATTTCAAATTATGAGCACCAATTAGAAAACAATCATGTGGAAAAACCCACAACACCATGGCTATCCAGGAAATGAAAAGGGAAGGATAAAACCACTTTTAATCTAGGAAAATATCCATGACATATAACCATACAATCACATGCATATATTGTTCATTCATAAACCAACAAGGAAATCACACATACAATCTATTATCTACAAACTAATATAGTTGTAGATGTTGTTCCACCTATTCCCTTGCACTTTCCTGCTTTCCTTTTCATTCTTTGTTCAATACAAGTGAAAATAGAATTCTCCAATCATGCTCCAAGAATGCTCTAATTGTGCAATAGTATGAGAGAATGAGATAATAGAAGAGAGCAAAACCCAAAATGATCAAAATCTTATGAATGATATTCATAAGCCTTTCTATCATTGAGACCTCTATTTTCTTAATTTTTCCTTCAATCTCCCTCTAATTAAAATATGTATATCTTCACTTTCATTTTCTCCTATTTTCCTTTATTTCATAAATAAATGTCAATTATGCCTCTTTTCCTTTGCCAATTTCCTTAGCCATTAATAAACCAAAAGTGACATCCAATAGGATGTTTTTCCCATTTTTCATCTTGGAATATATGTCCCATGACCTTCGTATTATATTTTATTTACATGGAAAATAGACGAAGAGTTGTTACACAAATCATCTAAGCGGACAATTTTTACTAACATGTCCTAGTTTTGGGGGTCTCAAACCTCTATGAAGTAGTTTGAGGCATCAAATGGAATATTTTGGGGGTAAATATTTTCTCCAAAAGTGTTCCACCCCCTAGCACTATTATACACAAATATACCTTTCCAAAATTGCAAGAACCCCCTAATTGAGAGTCCATATGAAAAATTTATGACACCTATAAGTTGATATCTTTATTTTGACAACGATGATCTCATAGGATGTCATGTTATCCACACTATTGATCGAAATTTGGCCATGCATGTGATCATGATAAAGAATATTCTATAGGAGTCCATATTGTAGCTCGAGTTAAGAGTTGAATAGTCAAACTTAACCACTAGTAGGATATCAATTTGCATTATAATTAGGACTCTAGGGGGAAAGGATTTTCATTCTATTTTAGTCATCCAAGGGATTAGTTTAGTGCCCAAAATTTTAAGTGGTAAAAAATGTTCAAAACCTATACCAGTACGTAGATCACGACAACTTGAATCCAATGTAACTCGTTTCACTCAAAACTAATATCGCATGCTCCCGATATCGAGTTCTGATCGAATTGCAAAATAACCAACTTTTTTGTAATTGGGTTACAGGTACGCCTAGTCAGTAGTCCGTACATGGATGAGGCAAGTGAACGTGCAATTGGATGTGTATAGTTTGAGCCAATGGTTTTTTGACAAGTGTCTCTTGTTGATTGGTTTGTGAATGGCATAATTTCATTAATTGTAGGTTCATTTATATGGACTAATGATGAAGGCCACATGGGTGAATGGAGGCCACATGGGTGAATAGCTGGCTACCACATGGCCTCTGGACAAGGCATTAAAATTTTTGGACTAGGCCAAGCTTCCCACCAGAATCGAACCTGCAATCAAACACCAAGAACCACATGCCTAAACAATAGAACCACGCCATGTTTCTTAACAAGCTATATTGGCAGCCTTGAATTAAAGTCTAGCACATTCAATTGGAGGTTAGGTTTGCGGCTAAGCCTTAGCCCTGGTCCCCACACCGTCATAACCAATGGGAGGGACAAGGACTAGGGTTAGCCCTAGTCTAATGATCACATCCCTACCATAGTAGCATGCACCAAGACCTAATCATAGAATCACGACGAAGAATGGTAAAGGGGCTAGCGTGGGGTCATATGACCCACCATACAACGAAGTGCACAGAGGAGAGAGGGGGAAATGTTTTCTTTTGGGTATAATTGCATGTGCTCTAGCTCTGAAATTTTGTGGACACGCTATAACACATGCGATCTCTTAGACCCAGAAATAATTTGGTCAAATTCAACATGCATTGTATTTTATTAAAATAATTATATTCTTAATGTTGTTCCTAAGTCTAAACTTAGGAAAATTAAAATATTAATGGGTATTAATGAAAATATGGGTGAGAATCTTATAAGAGATGAGGATCGAGTCTAATTTAATCATCAACATTGATTAAATATTAGATCATCATGGTTGATTTCTCAACAGGAAAAGTATAAATGGAGGCTTGGGGTGAGTTGAAGAAGACATAGAGAGAGATTGAGGAAATCGATTTTCTGAGGTGAGCAAGGAAAATTTTAAGGATGTAAATTTTTCTTGAATTTTAAAAACTTTGGTCAATCTTATTAATCCCTCCTATGCAAACTATAATTTTTGTATTGATATATTTGTAAAATTATTCAAATTTATAATTATTTTATATATAGTCTCTATATAATGTTGGCAATAAGGTAAAATAAGTTTACATTCTAAAATTCAGGCGAATTGTCTTTTATAAAAAACTTATGTTGGCGAATCTTTTTTGTGAAAAAATCATGGAAAATTAGCTCACTAGGCGAACATTAGCTCCTAAAATTTTCAATGGAGGTGAAAAGTTCTGAGAAGGGAAATTAATTGGCGAGATCTTGTAGCTGAGGGGAAGCGATAGTTCAGGAATACATACGGAGAGGTGGAGAGAAACTTGTGGAGGCAACGCAGTAGCCAGGAGAGATGATGTTGGGCCAGTCTAGGCCCATGTAGCCGTGACACAGAGCCACGATGGCCAACATAGAGGAAGAGATTCCTTCCACGCAAAAAGGCAGGGAATTGTCAAAACCATCTAGAACAGTCAGGAAAGATGACGTAGCAGGTAGACGTACTGATGAAAAACTCACGTAGAGCCCTAGATAGCTCCACACATGCCCACATAGTTATTGCGAAGGGGATGTGAGGTTGTAGTTAGGGCCAACCAATATTGTTGCCCGAACAAGTAGATTTTTCCAAGTGAAGTGAGGTAAAAATCACTCACACTCTCCACCATTGTATTTCTCTACCGCTGGCTTGCCTAGAGGGAAACCAACATTTGTATTCAAAACTTATGATTAATAATAGAAAACCCTCAGACCTATTGCACCGGTTTTTCTGCATTGGGTTTTTTTGGGGATGTGTAGTCCAAAAATAAGTGTGTCCTTTGCATTATTGTTTCATTTAGTTTTTCAATACTTGATTTGTATAGTGGTATAGGTTGTAGTGTATGTACATTAATATTTTCTGAACATTTTTGAAAATAATTTGTTAAATGAAGAATACAAGTAGGTGATGGAAATAGGTTTTCTGCAATAGGATTTTTGACTTATTCGATTCAAAAAATTTCACAGCTAGCCCCAAGCCACATAGTTGACATACGACCTCACAAACAATACAATTGGATCAGCTGGAAATATTGGGTCGAGTATTAGTTCTGTGGGTGGTTATATAACCATGTACTTGGTCGTTGGGGGCTCGACTAATGAGGCTCGACAATTAGCCCCGGCCTGTGGGCATGTTGCCCCATATGACCTTAATTTTCGGGAACAAGTTGTTAAAGGATAGTTTAAATGTGTGACAATTTTTCCCATTGGGTGAGATTGTAGGCCAGGTTTGTGTGCCGTTTCTGGATTTGGGTCACTCAAGCTAGGTTTGGGTCTAATTGGAGGATGGTTAGCTATGGAATTAGGAAAAACCTTGTAACAAACATAATTTTCTTGGTTTTAGGCCAAATGAGGCCCGAAAAGAACCTATATGGGGGTTTTTAATAGTTTTATATCGATTGGAGACATTTTTTTTTCATTCTCAACACTATAAATTCATGTAAACACATATTTTTTAACATAATGAAAGGGGCCCTGCACTGGAATATGGATGAAGAGACGTAGCCCAAGTGAGGGATGAAATTGCTTATCATGTTTGCTATTATGTGTTTCTAATATGGTTTATTGTATCTGTTTGATGTTAATTGTGTTTAAAAATCACATTTTTTATGTGTTCAATAACTCGATCCTTTACCCAAAACAAATATAAAATTTCACTTGTAATTTGCTCAAATATTCAAGTTTTCAAATACAGATCATTTATTGTAGTTTTTCCATAGATGAGTAGAGTATACGAGTTGATAGGGAGAGAGAAAACAAAATAGTTTCTGTCACTAAAGTAGCCCACAAACAATATGTCTCACCTCTTTTTAGTTGCACTCATTTCTATTCAAATAAAGAGAGAGTGAAGCAACCTCACCTTCTAGCTAGGTTTTCTCATGAAAATGTTTCCAATGTACTATCTTGTGTTATTGTTGTTTTCAGTGATTTTTCTATTTGTTATCTACTTTTTGCATAATACACACTAAAAAAAGATAATAGATCTCAAAATCTAAAAAGATATAAACCCTCATAATGTAGATTTTAGAATCTCCATTACATTTTAGTAGGTATACTATGATGAACAAGTTTAGTCGAATATCCATGATAGCTTATGTATCAATGTATCATAAAACTAAAACATGATAAATTAATATATTATTAATTCATTCAATTTCTTATTTAATTGTAATAAAATTTAAATCTACTCTTTGAAAGCAGTCCTATTATTAGATCTCTCACCTAAAACAACCATATATGTGCCATATATGTGTCAAAATGGAAAATATAAATATATCTAACAACAAATCACTCTATGTATGTAAGGAACAAAGTTTAAGAAGGGTGCACGCACATGGACACAAACTTGAACTAGGGCATAAATAGTAAGATATATGATTGGACTTATCAATAAATCTACCTAGAAATAATAGACCTTTTTACAATGTATCTTAAGTGTCCATGTTGATCTATATTTAGAATTCATATCCATATTAAAATTAAAGCCGATAAACTTTCATTTCTAGAAATAACTTGAATATATGACACTTTCTTTTAAGAAATGAAAATCGAACTGCATCTAAAAGTGCTTCTACAAACCAACGTGGAAAAATGTTATCACGTAAATAAAGAATATGTCTTCATATTTCCATATAACATAAAATTCCATACACATAACAAATAATAGTAGAAACACTATATGTTAACCTCGGATGGGTTTCTAGAAACAAGGAACATTGAGAATATGGGTGCAAGTCTTGTCTTGGAAGCTAAAATTTGGATCCAAAATTTCTAGAACCGTCCAATAAGAGCAAGAATAATATATATGATTATAGATTTTAAATATTATTTAAAACAATTAAGAGCAAAAATAATATATATATAATTATACATTTTAAATATTATTTAAATAAATTAAAAACTAATGCATCACAATTTTGCATACTTTAAATATAAATATTTCATTTACAATATTATACTCACATATTAATTTATACCAATTGTCTATAAATTTGGATCAATCATATAACTCAAGATGATAAAAAAATATAAATAATACTTGTTAGGTAAAAACTATATAAGAGTAAATAGTAGTGGTAATTTTTACTACTAAAAATATGATAGGAATTAATTAATGGTTTGGCATTAATAATATATTTTAATTTTAAAATAAATTTTATAATAGAAATTTTACATGTATTTTTTAATTACATGTTTAAATTAAAAAATATGAATTTAATTTGGTGTTGTTATGATTAAATTTAAAATATTTAGGAGTAGGTTTAAGTATTGTTTGCAAAATTTTGATTTGATTATTTAATCATTTTTTACATTATATATGGATAACACTCTCACGAAATCTTTATAGGAACACTTAAATTTATGAAAAAATTCACTTTCAAACATGCTATTTCAAATATGAATTCTTAAAAATTCTTCATAAGTTAGATCATAAATAAACTGGAAAAATTTCAAAAAAATTGGCACCAAAAGCTACTCAAAATATTTACATTTTATTTAATAATATTTTAAAAAATAGTATTTATTTATTAATAAAATCATTCCAAAGCTTTCCACTTTCAAGTTGAAGTTCCCAAAATAACTAATTACAGATGTTTCATTCTCATTCTGATTCCTAGGCTCCTACAGATGTGAAAATAGAAAACACTATTTATAAAAATACTATTCAACTATTCTCATTCTCATTCCATTCCACTATGATAACCAAATATTAATGCAATTATATATATATATATATAAAATGATTTTCCAGGACATGTTTTCTTCTTAATCTTTAATAAAATATGACATAAATTTTAAAGATCTTGAGATTAACTTTTTAATATAGTATGCCCCAAGAGTTTTTTCATGGACATAACCCATTAGTGCATCCAAAAATTAATTTTTTAAAAACAAAAAATGACATTCTTTTTTGAAATTATTTTTGTCGTCAAAAAAATCTATTTAGCTTTTATATATATATATATATATTAGGATGTGATAGAAATATAGAGGGGTAGATTATGTACACCTCAATTATTTTTAAGCAATGTACACTTCCATCAACCTTAGCAATCAAATCAATATTCACAAGTGGATATTTTATCACACAAATAATAGATATTAATTAATGTCTTAGACATTAACCTAGCCCAACTAATAGATTAAATGCCCTTTCTCTAGGCACCTTTTTGGTCAATTTTGTCCAAAATTTGGAACATATTTTTAAGTATCGTTTAAGTGGTTTAATCTTCAAAGTTTGAACGCCTCAAATTTTTAGGGCGTTGAATCAGTTTATGCATTCAAAGGTGCATTTTAAACAATATGAAATCACAATCTTACATTTCATTTATTAGTTAGAATGCACCAATAATTTATATCCTTCTTTATTGTCATAAAATTATATTATTATTTTATTATTAGTATTATTATTATAAATAATATTTAAAATTCAAAAATTATAATTTATATATTGCTATTTTGGAAAGGTAGTTGAAATGGAGTTTAATCAGTAATTATAATCTTCTCAATCAATTCAAATTTCTAATTATTTACAATTATAATAGTTTTGTTTAATATTTATTGTTTATAAAATAATAATTTGTTACAAAATATCCCCAGAGGAATTAATTTTAAATTGTTTGTGTTTCAAAATATACTTAAATTAATAAAAAAATTAGCTTTTTTATTAGCATAATCATTAGGGATTTTAAGAATCTTAATTTAAAGTTGTTTAAGAGTGATTTCACAATATTTTAAGATGTTAAATTTATTTGTGCATTCAAAATTATATCCTCAAAATTATTTTGCTAAATTCCTCTTTCAAATACCATTTCACTAACCTTTAAAAAAACAATTTTTAACCTTTAATTAAAATTAAAATTAAAATTAAAAATAAAATATAAAAAATCGATTAATTCAAAGCCCATCCTACTCTCTAGATTTTTATGACGTTTAATGACTTTGTCGACAGGATCAATGCCGATAAAAACATTCATATTTTGATAACCGTTAAATTTAGGTCAAAGGCATTTTGGACGTTCAAACTCATTATGACATTTCTACATTTGGTGAGGGAATGTTTCGTTCATAGATTAGGTGAAAGCCCCTTCCAACGTCACATTTTTTAGCATTCAAAATTTTAACATTCACTTCTTCAGGAAGGTGAAATGAATTTGCAAGTATAGGTCTTGTATAACTGTTTCGGTCTTTCTATATTTATGTTAACCCTCCTTGTTTTCCAACCGATTCATAATTTGTCCGCGGTGCAAATAATCAAGCCGGACGAACAACATGGTAACACAAATACTTCATTATTATTCTGTTTGCAAATTCTAGCAATGCAGTAATATTGTAGACAATTTTTTTGTCAATCACGACTCACGATATTTTGTTTCATTTCAGGTAAAACCCAAAAGCCCACGTAGGTCAAGCAGGTTCCCACTGCTGAGACGGGACGGAACTCTTCTTTATCTTCCCGACTACATCATTCGATATTTCTTGCTCAGAGTTCCGTATATATCGCACTCCAACCTCAAAGCCGTGTGCAAAAAATGGAAAGATATAGTGAGTAGTCCAGGGTTGGGTTTTATAAGCTCCGCTGTGCTCTGGAACGAGTGATCATTTGATCGTTATATAAAATAACGATAACCATAAAATAAAAGTAAATTCTTAATATTTTTTTATTTCACAATATAATTAACTGTGGAATTCTCAAATCGTTCAATTTTTTAATTTTTAAGTTTATTATTATGATAAATTTAAAGATAATTATTTGATCCATTTTTATAAGTGGAATCTCTATCTTAAAAAGTTATATGACTCCCAAACACCATGGACAACATCATTAACATTGTCTTAAGGAAACCATTTTTTCAACTTGAGGGCTGAGTTCGTGACTAATAAGCTCACTAATGGGAAAGCTAAAGATATTAAAGGAGACCAAGCTGAGATCTTAAAGCTAATAAGATTTATCCTCATTCCCCATCTCCACAAGTTTCTAAATTTGGCTGTAAAGCATGGCTTCCCTAAGCCTTGGACACAAGGCTTTATTGTGTCTATCTTTAAAAATTTTGACAAAATTGTTCCCTCTAACTACAAGACCATTATGATTAGATATCTCTTAGCCAAACTTTATGGTCTCATTCTGGATAACAAGATTAGCCACTAGCTTGAAAGCCATAGTAAAAGAACCAAAGGGCAAGCTCGTTTTAGGAGATGTGCTCGACTATCAACCACCTTGTCACTCCTAGGATCATTGTGGAGGAATGTTGCAACAATAAAATTGATCTCTTTTGTTGCTTTGACGAGCCCTTGACACTGTTCCTCATGATAAGCTTTGGAAAATACTTAATGAGATAATGATTCCTCATGCAATGATTCACCTCTACGAGATAGTTATTTCCAAGCTTAAGACCAACAAAGGGTGGTGTAAAGACATTAAATGCAATATCTCGAGGGTGTTCCCTTTCCCCTACCCTTTTTGGTATGTACATCGATAAGCTAGAGGAGTGTTTGGAAATCGCGGGGTGCAATGGGACTGATCTTGTTGGTATTATCATTACTCTTCTTTTCTACCCCGATGATATCGTTTTTCTTGCTAGAAGCAATGAGGATATGGACAAACAACTCAAGACTCTTCATGACTATTGCTCAAGACGAGTATGATGGTTAATAATGACAAGATTAAAATCATTATAATTAAATCCAAAAAGATCACCCATGGAAATTTCGTCTATGATAGCAATCACTTGGATCAGGTATCTTCTCATAAATATTTGGGTATTAGCATTCCTTATCACCTCAACTGGAATTACATCATTCATAAAAGGATCATTTAAGGTTGGAAAACTTATTATGAGTTTGAAAATTATTGCAAGGTTGTTGTTCTTTGCATTTGGAATAAAAAAAGCTTCCTCTTTGAGACTCTTGTCACCCTTGTTGTCTTATACAATTGTGAATTCTAGGCTTGTATCATATCCAGGGAGTCATCTAGAAAGATTTAGATGATTCAAAAACAATTCATAACCTACATTCTCAAGATCAAATGGAAAACCCCCATCCTATCCCCCTGACCGATGATGGACTCTCCCTATTGAAAGAAGGGCTATTTTTAATTATCTAAAATTATAAGAATAAGTTTTACAACATGGAATCCTAGAGGTTTCTAGATTTATTCAAAACCCCCACCTCTACTCCATGCATGGGTGGCATAAAGATGCCTAGTCTTGGCTCAACCATTGAGTGGTAAACAAAGAGATCATCTTGGGAAGCAAGGATAGTGTCAAAGATACTATCACCTCCAAATTTAAGGATAAGCTCTAGGAGGATAACGATATGGAGGGTAAAAGGAAGCTAACATATTATAAGGAGGTCACCAAACTCACCCTTGAGAACCAAAATTATCATTCTATTTTGACTAGCTCGAAGAAAATGAACATCGCTAAGATTAAAACTAATTATGATGAGCTTCTAAGTGAAAATGGGCGGTGATCTAGTCCCAAGACTCCATGGGACGATAAAACTTTTGAGCTTTGCAATACTGAGAGGGTGGAGGATGATAAAATCATTCTTTTAGATTGTTCAACCCTTACTGGCATCCATTCTCATTTCCCTAACATCTATCACACTTCCAATCTTCTTGATTTGTTAAGTCAACCCAACTGTGGTGAACTTGGTACGCTTCTTTACCTTTTTTTTAGCACATAAATAGGATTCTAAAGAATCACAATTAGATTCTTGTTCTTCTTAAGTTCTAGTAGACAACATTGGGCATATTGGACATTAATCATCATCATCATCAATATTTATAAAATCTTAATTATTATTTTCATTATTTTGATGTTTATCATTAAATAAAGTTCTCCTTAAATGATATTTAAATATTTAAAGTATAAGAATAAGATTTTGTATTTGAACAAAATAAATAATAATGTTTAACTAATAGTTTTATTTTTTTTTATATTTTTTCAATTCATTAATTTATTAATTAAAATTAATTTGTCAAATATATTTTATAAAAGTGTTGTAATATTAAATTTTTTTGAATGATTTTATATTTAAATTTAATAGTTATTAAGGTTCAATTTAATTCATATCATCTTTTAAACACACATTTATTATATATATATAAAATATGATATGATATATTATAAATATTTACAAATTAATAAATTCATGAATTTAATATTTTCTAAATTGAAATTATATATATATATATATATATTATATATATTTAAATAATCTCATGTGTTAATATTTGCTTGACTTCACATAATTTGGTTATTCTTAACGGAATGGAATCATATTTAAAAATAATTTTACAATATACTACAAAATATTAATATTAATTACACGTAAATTAATTCCTCTTCAATCTCTATATGAATCTCGCTCGATTTGATGTCTTTAAAATGTTTGTTGTTTTCAAAGAAAAAAAAAATGTCAAAGATTTCAACCCAACATGGTCTCATGATGAAAAGATATACTTGGGTACCAAAATCTTGAGAAAGACTAGATTATTAATAACACAGTTGAGAAATAGGTCTCATCATCTTAGATGTGAAAGAGGTAGATGGACAACCCCAAAAGAGGAGTGGGAAGAAAGAATCTAAATCTTTTATAGGAAATGGGAGGTTGAAACATAATGGAACTATATCATGGATTGTTCGGTTTATGAGGATATTCATAATCAGTTTAAAAGAATTTTTTAGGTGGATTGTCTGAACAATTTGTTCGAGGAAGCGAGGCTTATCAAAACTGTGAACTTCTTGGTCAAGATTCATGACTAAAGAGTAGACTTATAGAAAAGTTTGAGGTTGTGATGGGTTGGAGTCCTAGGTCCCTTAGACTACTTCGTCTTGTGGACATCATTAACATCCCTTCATTCACTCATTTATTCAATGTCATTGGAAGATTACTAGATGCAACCTTTGTGGTGAAGGTAATGTCAAGTGTAATTGAAAAGGATCAAAATCGGGGATTGGAAAATGTATTATGGTTTTGGATAAGATTAAGTTTCAAGGAGTTATATTGTCATGTCTCTCAGTTTACCCATGATTATTTTTTTTTTTAATAATCTTGGTAGGAATACATCTTCATCATGCCCAACTTCTCATCCTGAACAGGGGGATAACACAAGATGTGAACCCAAGGATTTTGGTTCGGTGAGACATAATTTCGATGACCGTTTCTAATTGACCTACCCTAAGCTCAATTATATGCGAGCTAATTTAATGAGGGTTTGAATATGTATGCATCGAGTATCACCCCCTTTATTCCAAGATAACAGATATTTAAATGACCACATTTACACAGGCTCTTAAACCATTCTAATTTATGTTAAGTTATTTTAATATATTCTTCCACCAAACTACACTAGTTAAGTAGAATCGTGGTTTCTTAGGACCCCTACCTTAAGGTGGTAAGCGCATAATATTCCATCATTAATATTTTGTAAATATATGACTATGGATCACATCCATTTATCACTTAACTTGGTGTCCCTTAGGGTGATGATATGGCTCCACCATTTTCTAGGTCATATCCTTATCTTTTATGGTATTCCCCTAATCCTTGAGTTAGGAAAACCCTGGTTAAGCTCGAGGCAGAATACACCTGGAGGATTGCGCGACGAATGCCTCTCTGCAATGACTCCATAATGGAATTACCCCTGTTTAGGGTTGCCAAAACTCCAAATCTAAACCGAGGAGTTATATTGTTGGTTTATCACATTCAAAATACATTCAATTCTTTCATGCTATATAGTTTCAATGGTTCATTGTTGTAACACCCTGCTCCCAAATCCACCCACGTAACAATGCCAACTAGGCTAAACATGAGAAGAGAGGGTACTCCGATAATATTAAGCCTCCTAGGTAACCTTAAGGAAGTGGAATCTATAGAACATCACACACAACCATCCAATATCATAATCACAAACCTTAGGGGATAAGTCAACCACTCAGACAGTATGTCCCTGGGTCCCACTACTGTTCTGGACAATTTAAGGCTCAATCGCTCTCCTAATATTGGCAAGGCAACGACTACAGCCCTAAAGTCACTCTCATAAGCATGCATGCCACCAAGTTTGGATGAAACTTGCCAATTCTGTGCTAACAAATCCACGATTTGTGCCACTTTTTCAAGCCCAGAGCCCAGACCAATGCCCAGAATGGAATGAAAGCTCATAATTAAGTAAAGTACAGGGAAAGAATGATGAAAAAATAAATAGTTGATCGAGGCCTTAACTAAACCCCTAATAGCCTTGACAGGGATTTCATCAAACATATCATCGACATGTAACCTATAGGTGTAAACAATAGAGTTAAGTGTAGGGAACTCTTACTTATATGAGAATCTCCATGAACCATTGTTTCGTCATGTCATTTTTTGACTTATCACTTATTAGGTCATAGATACAATATCCATTCAAATCCAAGTAAAAACATGATCTGAGCCAAACATAGTTGCTTCCATAAAATGAACATATAACTAGCATAATAGCAACATAATTACAATAAACATATGTCCCATAAAAATCCATTTTTACACCAGTACATTTACACATAAAAATCAATGGAATGAATTTCTTACTAATCAATGCAATGAACCGACTAGAGATGGGACTACCACATTCCACCCAATCATAGATTGGCTAAGCCAAGTTTCTCTACATCCAATCACCCTCGTGCCATATTCTGAGCACGAATATGGGACTCATAGAACACATCAAAAACAACAATAAATATGGATTCCACCAGAGTTATCCACCTACAGAGTGAGGAATTTTAGTGCCTCCTAGTCTCTTAGTCTTTACCGTGCATCTGCAGTCCAATCCATGGATCATTAGGCCCTACGTCAAGACATAATCTCTAGTATTTACTATGCATTCCATCCTAGAATCACTAGGCGTAGCGAAGAGAAAATCCACCTCATGGCTTTACCATATATCCTTCCATTCACCAACAAGGATTCCTAGGCCCACCAAGGCACACAATATGGCTTTAACACAACCCATGGTCTCGTTCAGGGATTACTAGGCCAATGGTTTTTTGCATCCTTTGTCTGGTTCATGTACCACTACCACCATGTGCTTGTGAATTTATATATCCACCCCACTTAGCTTTGAAACCAATCTGAACAACCCACATAAACTACATGAGAGAACCCCTCTCATCAAAGCTATAAGGAAATGGCAAGGCTAGACCAAAAATACTGTCACACTTGGCAAAACCAATGCCATTGTAGAAAAGAAACACACACAATTCAATGCATGCCAAATATAGCAATGAAAATACACATGCAAGTCGATACCTGCAATGAAGCATGTTGTCCTCTTTTCCTTTCTTGCTCCAATTCCAAAGTGCTCCAAGGATGTCCAAGAGTATGAGAGAGAGAGATAATAATGAGAGAGATCTGAAGATAAACTAGCCAAGTCTTTCTCACTGATCCTCAAAAGCATTTATGTTAATGAGGCCTTGATTTTCTTCTTTTTCCATTATTTTCCTTCACTTTCCTCCTCACTTGCAACCTATGAACATTCACCTTCATTTCTCCAAATTCCGTTATTTTCATAAATAAGTGTTCCAAAATACAAGCCATTGGCCTTGCCAATTTCCTTAGGCATAAACAACCAAATGAACACCAACTAGGCTGTCCTTCTCACCATTTAGCTTGGAATATGTGTCCCATCATCATTGGTATTTCTATTTTTTTACATGGAATTTTCACTAGGGTTGTTACAAAACCCTTCCCCTTTGGGGAACACTGTCCTCGATATTCAATGACACCTATAACAAACAAGACCACTAAAAACAAAACATATTGCACATGGAGCTTTATCGCACAGTTCATTGCATTATTTACAATGAATGACTTGTTCAAAAGAATTACATCATGACAACATGATCATATAACAACCATACCACAAATTAGAGCTTTATAACACAGCTCATATCGTATTTACAATAATCACATATACAAATTTTCTAAACTAGTAGATAAAGTATATGATGCCTACATCCCTAACAAGGGAATCCAAAGGTTCACACCTCCACCCTGAAGGTAATACAAGGATTTGTCTCCTTCCCATGAAGTCCGAAATCCACTACAAATTCAAATATGCATCCAATGTCTAGTGCCACAATTCTGCACCACTTTTCCTCTCAATGAATAGTTACTGGCTCATTATTCCACGTCACACTCCCCATGTGCATATAATTACATATGGAAATTCTAATGACCAAAACCAATCCATCCTCAGCCTTCCCTTCTTTGCTAGATAGTCCCTTGGGAAATCTAGTCAACCCTTTTGTGCAATCACTCACCTTCCAAGTTCTGTTGGCACCCCCATCTTGTGCAGTCCATCCCTTCATAAGGATTCCTCAGATCGGAAGATACAAAAAGCAAAGGCATATCCCTACCTTAAAACCATCATACCAGTCATATCATGCTCATGGAAATCAATGGAGACTATTAGGTACCCGTGCCCCACAATGGCCCTACTCTTGAAGGCTTTACTCGCATATTGTTGCATGTTTCAATTGCTTTGATTCCGCTACTAATTCTTGTAGTTGATTTTAACCACCCAACCAAGAATGTTCATGCATTCCTTTTCCAAGCACATAAATTCCATTAGATTTAAAATAAAATGAAATAAATTCACATCATACCTCATTGGTAGCTCGTCAATAAGGCACATTTACAATCATGTCCATTTCCTATCACAACAAGTCAAACTGGCATATTTGACCAAATCAACATCTATAAAAATACCTCATTAGGTTACCTCAAAACATAACTATCATATATCAAAACCATAAATCAAATGTAACCATCATAAACCATAATCATAATTCACCTGTAATTATAATATACCATAATCATAAATCACATGCATAATAAAACTGAAATAATATATTGATACATATCCTTCAATCTATCCTCACTTTTTCCTTTGTTATTATTTTTTACACACACTGAATTAGTTTCCACACCCGACAAACACCAAATGCCTTCTCCTCAACCATGTGCACATATACATAATGTACATCACACATATACAACCACACACGACATATAACTCCATGTGATACATGCACATACACCTACACCTAGTGTATACAATACCATACATACACCTACATCCAGTCCATAACACAATACATGCACCTACATCTAGTGTACAACAGAACACAATACATATGCCTGCACTCAGTATATAACACAATACATGCACCTACATCTAATTTACAACATAACACAAATATGTATCCAGAGTTCAACACAATGAATACATATGTCATGATACCATGACTACATAATGCGCATACATAGTACCAAAGGCTTGCAAAATAGTATGTATGACATGTACTTAACCCCGCACTTACACCAGTACCACATGTACTGAGCACCACCCGCACAATGTGTGCACAACATCACATGTACATAACACCACCTACACAATGTTTACACAATTCCATATGTACATTACACCATTATAAAACATGTACATAATACATGTACACAATGCCACATGCAAGATATGTACACAACACAACCTGTCCATAGCACCACTTGTACACATGTACACAACAACACATGCACACATCACGACTCGTATAATCATGCACACCAAACCATATGTAGACAAAACCACACATACAAAATGTACGCAACACCACTTGTACATAACACTTCATTTCCAACATGTGTATAACATCATTTCTACACAACTTTACATATGCAACATGTGCACAACACCATATGCACACAACACCTCACATCTATCAAGCAAACAGCACAATATGTACATAATACCACATATCCAACATTACCTAGCACCATCTTTACCCAACACTACATATGTAACATTCATACAAAAGCATTTATACTACACCATGTACATAACATTACATAATCAACATGTACACACACTAAATATACACCACACCGCATGCACACAACATCATAGGTGCAACAGGTACAACATATAGGACATATGCCCATCACTCATACGACACCTCCAAAACCACACTGATTATTTACCAAGCAACCTTGCTTCCAATGTCTTATCCTTGCTTGTACCAACATGCCACAAACCACAATGCTTTCATTTCATTGTTGTATCCCTTGGTATAACCTGTCGATAACATGGACATAATACAATCACATAATATCAACTCATAACCATATGATATTGACCTTTTATATTTGTCATGACTACTCTTCTCAATTGATTCCTTGTAAGACCAGGAACCTCTTAATGCCATTCATAGACAGTGACATAGATACATGGATACATACATACATATACATAAAAATCAACATGAAATAATAATGATCTCATCATTCAATGTCATACATACATACATATGTAAATATAAAATAATTATAATCCATAATAATCGTGTCCGACACAACATACATATGTACATGCATGTACACATATATAATATCAGCATAATCATGATCACAACATAATTATCAGATAACATAAGGCCTACATTAAGATAACTTCCTTATTAAGGCATGTACAACATTAAGAATAGTTGTTCCCAACAGAGCCAAGGCATCTGATACATCAGATCCATTTGCTTCACCTTTTTGGTTACCTTTCTCATGTATGTACCACTACCAACCATTTATCACAATGGACCCAACCCGTCCAATCGATTATCATAGTCTTACTTTCCACTCTTCTTACTCATACATTGAGCTTCATCTCAATCTTATATTATCTTTTGGGTACCACATAAATTTCCTCGAGCTTCATCAACTTTCCTCTTTCCAAACCAATTCCCAAAACTCAAAGCATAACAGGAAACATAAGAAACGACCAAGAAGAAAATCATGAAAACCAATAACAACACGACATCGCAATACAACAACATAACTATGTAGTAGACACACAAAACTTTGAAAATCAAGTGGAACAATCACAAAAGACGAAAATCACAAGACTAATAATTAGACAGAATGAATCCATCCCCATGGTTCCCAACAAAAGATCAACCTGAGCCTTCTTCAATATTTCATGGCAATCTCTCTTTCCATGAAACTCCCTACATCATGATGTCATTAAAACATAACTGTTAGTGCATAAATAAACATAACAATACACTATTTATCCCATCTTTTTGTCCCAAGGACATTGCTTGCAACAGAAAACATCCACGCCATCTCTCAATGGACTCAAATCATTTTGCAGATACACCTGTAACTAAAGACTAGCTAATATCCATGTCAGTTACATGTCCATCAATATAACATGTATCCCCATAATGTCACATAAAGTTTAAATGTTAAGAAGACTTCTTGCATGTGAATCATTCATTCATTTAGAATTAGGGTTTGCAATCATAGCCAAATGAATTCTTTCCTAATTCATTTCTTTTATGTTTTTACCTTATTGCAATCGAGGCTTACTATGTGTCATCACAACACCTGACTGTTAGTGATATAAACACATCAACTGCCACCTTGTCAGGCTAACATCTGCACGCTTCCTGTAACTGCTCACACATGTCAACCACATGTTCCATATATAAAGACAATCATATGTATTAATTCGAAATCAACCTTCACAAACAATCATGTTGTAATCCATAGAAAACTCATAGTCATTAGACATAATGCTACAACTATCAACTACATTCAAGTACAAATCAATTGTCTCAACACATATTTGTTAGTAAAATGATCTTAAAACAAAATCATTGGCACACATACTCGTATTATGTAACTCATCAAACATTCAACCAAATTGCAAACATACCATGTTAAATAAATTAACCAGACGACATGGTAGACACCAAACAGTCAACATAAAATAGATGACATAATCCAGAATGAAGCACCAGGTATACTACATAAGAAAACTCACACCTTAGTATACCTCAGGGGAGGAAACGTTGTTTTCAGAATCAATCCTTATTATCACGATAGAATTTCACAACATATCAACTTAAGATAAATAGGGTCATGATATCAATAACAATAACTAACTAAAATGTTCATTACATAAGCTTGTAATTATTTTTCGTTCATGCATAACAATCACATATGTATGATTAGCCTAGATTAGTACAACACTAAATCACAAATATGTCAGCTCATACCTGAATACTGCAACCATAGCCCTCTGAATAGGTTAAACTAGGTTAACACAATACATATAACATCAAAATATTCAATCCAATGAACATAACCATCACGCATATGGCCAATCCAAATTACAACATCAATATCTCAATGAAATAACCCTAATCATCAAGTTAATGGTATATAACCACAATAAGCTATATATCATGCTCATAAACAATATATAGTCTAATCATCTGTTCATCTAACGTAAAAGAACAATAGCAATGCATACAACCACATGTTACCATCATTTATGATTATCCGAAACATGTACATATAACTATACTAATCAACTATCATCTATCATGTATGTAACCATAACATCAAAAGATATATACATAAACCTAATGCATATAACCCTAATGAATATAACAATCCCTAACCTACATACCTACATGCCCAACATACAAGCCCGTATGACGGCATGCACTTGCCTCGCGGTCCAATGTTGTAACTTCACTTTGATAAAATGCATCTCCTAGTTTAGCTCATTCAACACATTAGCGCCATAACATACCAATAGCACCATGATGACCTAAATTGAATACAATGACCTCACACGGCATGTTTTACCTACTATTCAAACTATAACCAAGACCATACATGCATAACAACTGTATATAGGCATATAACACATGAGTACAAAACCATATACGCATCCTTCTAGGTAGGGTACAGTCATGAATGCATAACCATATCAACTACATAAACTGTGACCCCATGCATGACAAAAATCATTACTCCACTATATGCAATGCCACATGCAACCATCAACATTCATATGTAGTGCATAATAAAATACACATACGCGTGAACACATGTAGTCAAACATAAGTTATCAATACTTGTAACCAACCTATAAGACTGATACATGTAATCAAATATACAAGAATGAAACCTAACATACAAGGATGTAATCAAGAGACATAAAGCAACATGTAAGTGACATATAACAATATGTAAGAAGCCATATACTCATGATGATCCATTCCACAAAATAAATATCAAATTCTCCATGATAACCATACTACAACCATAATCAATCATCAAGAAAATGCAACAAGCACATGAAATCCAAGTGAAAGAGACAAACATGATACTAACATGCATGCATGACTAGCACATTCAACCCATCTAGTCTAATAATTGAACCATTCTCTAATACCACTCTGTAATATCGTCCTCCCAAATCCACCCAAGTAACTAGTGTAAACATGAAAACAGAGGCTACTATGGTCATATTCAACCTCCTAGGTAACCTTACGGAAGTGGAATCGATAGAACATCACACACATTCATCCAACATCATTAACAGAACCCTCAAGAGATAAGTCAACCACTCAAACAACCTATCCCTATGTCCCACTATTGTTCTAGACAATTTAAGGCTCAGTCACTCTCATGTTATGGCCAACAGAGTGAAACGAGACGTAAAGTCTCTCTCATAGACCTACATGCTAGTGAATGTGGACTAAACTTTCCAGTTTTTTGCCAGGGACTCCAGGATTTGAGCCACTTTTTATGGCCCATAGCCCAGGCCACTACCCATAATGGAATGAAAGCTTATAATTAAGTATAGTACAGGGAAAAAATGATGCAAAAGTAAATAGTTGGTCAAGGCCTTAACCAGACCCCTACTAGCCATGACAGACATTTCATCAAAAATATCATCAACATGTAACCTACAGGTGTAAACAACAAAGTTAAGTGTAGGGATCTCTTGCTTATTTGAGAATCGCTATGAAACATTGTTTCCTCATGTCATTTTATGCCTTATCACGTATTAGGTCATATATACAATATCCATTCAAACACAAGTAAAAATATGTTAAGAGAAAACGTACCTACTACCATAAAATTAACATCTAACTAACATAATAGAAAAACAATTACAATAAACATATCAACCATAAAAATCCATATATACACCAATAAATTTACACATGAAAATCAATGCAATGAATTTCTCATTATTCAATGCAATGAACTAACTGAAGACGGGGCTACCATCTTCCACCTAACCATCTATTGGGTGGTCGAAGTCTCTCTTCAGCCAATCACCCCGTGCTACCTTATAAGCATGAATGTGGTGTTGGGTTGTGTTATATTCTTTCCACATAGTTAACAAGGGGTTTGAGGGTACCCGTAACCCCACTTTATGGCGTCCGGGGCAGCGCCCCAGAAAATTTTGGTTTTGGACCCTACGTTAGGTTGGGTGGACCCACCTATGGTTTTGTGCATGATTTTCGCGCATGTTTTTTTGGACGCGATGGTTTTCGGTCCATGGTTTTGGACGCGATGGTTTTCAGTCCATGGTATTGGATGCTTCGGC